>OLKM01000835.1:29451-71951 GCA_900291075.1 Melanogrammus aeglefinus
AGCACCCGGTGCAAGCCGGTGACCTTTGAACCCCTGGGGGGGGGAGGGGGGGGGCACGTCAGAATGTGGGGAGAGGAGGTCGCGCACACACACGCACACACACGCACACGCACACGCACACGCACACAGCAGGATCCCTAAACTACAAACTACTCTGTAAATGTTTGTGTGTGTTGAGTCGTGTGTGTGTGTGTGTGTGTGTGTGTGTGTGTGTGTGTGTGTGTGTGTGTGTGTGTGTGTGTGTGTGTGTGTGTGTGTGTGTGTGTGTGTGTGTGTGTCATCTGTTTCCTTAGGCCCTATAGGAAATTCCTTCGTATACAAAACACACACGAAACTGAGGTGCACACACACATGTTTATACCACACACACACACACACACAACACACACACACACACACACACACACACACAACACACACACACAGCACATACCACACACACACAACGACAGAACACACACACACACACACACTACCTCAAATGATGGGTAGTGGAGCTAACAGGAAACTATCGATAACTTCACCCCCACCCCCCCCGGTACCCTGAAGGTGTCTGTCTTGGTCCCGTCGTGGCCGTAGTCGGCGATCAGCGCTGCGCCACCGTCCTCCGCGATCCGATTGGCCAGCTGCTGGACGATGACCCCGGCCCCCGGACACACCTCCACATGGTCCCGCCTCTCATCCACCTGAGAGAGAGAGAGAGGAGTGAGTGAGTGAGTGAGTGAGTGAGTGAGTGAGTGAGTGAGTGAGTGAGTGAGTGAGTGAGTGAGTGAGTGAGTGAGTGAGTGAGTGAGTGAGGGTCAACTGGACACACGGCCCCTCAGACCCAACCAATCAGCACGAAGGATGCACCATGATGTCACAGCCACTGGCAGGAAGTTCAAAGACACGTCGCTAACCGTTTGAACGCAACAAATATAGAATCGGCTGGGGAGCGGAGGGATGACATATCAAAGCTCCCCTCTGCTGGGGAGCGGAGGGATGACATATCAAACGCTCCCCTCTGCTCCACCCTGCTGGGGAGCAGAGGGATGACATATCAAACGCTCCCCTCTGCTCCACCCTGCTGGGGAGGAGAAGGGAGCGATATCAAACGCTCCCCCCCCCATCAGAACTCTACCGAGACACTCCCTGAGTCGCACCGGAGTCTCAGACCGAAACTCCCCCTCAACCCCTCTCCCCCCATCACAAGTCAGGGTCTGGTTGCCATGGAGATGGACTGCAGTGAACTCATTTCCCCCTCATTGAACACCCGCCATTGAACAAGGGCACCTCTGGTGGACGGAGCAGGTAAAGGTAAGATAAAGATAAGATAAAGGTAAGATAGGTGACTGGCGCCCTGCAGTGGAGAGAGAGGGAACAGCACCCTGAACACAATGGTACAAAGGATAGGGGGAGGGGGAGACAGGTACCTGGGTGAGGGAGGAGGAGGGTGAGACAGGTACCTGGGTGAGGGAGGAGGAGGGTGAGACGGGTACCAGGGTGAGGGAGGAGGAGGGTGAGACGGGTACCTGGATGAGGGAGGAGGGTGAGACGGGTACCTGGATGAGGGTGGAGGAGGCCAGTGTCGGGGCGGGGATGATGACGAACCTCAGCCGGTCTTCTGGGTCCACGTCCACCATGACCTCCCTCCAGCCCCGTGGGGTCCTCTACACACACGCACACGCACGCACGCACGCACACGCACACACACACACCCACACACCCACTTCAATCACAGACATAGCCATGTGCCTCACAGGACAGGAAAATCTGCCCTCGGCCAATCCGATCCCTTGTCTTAAAGCCCCTGGTGGTCGTCAGCCAATCACACGTTGCGATGTATATGTTGTGGAACGTACCTGGAACTTGTGGACTGGAAGGGCATCGAAGAACTCATGAGCCAGGAAGAGGCTGAACCCTGGAGGACAGGTAAGCTTCAGTTAGCTGCTCTAGTGAACAGAGGGGCTTCAGTTAGCTGCTCTAGTGAACAGAGGGGCTTCAGTTAGCTGCTATCGTTTTGACGATAGCAGCTAAATACGAGACTGTCAGCGTGTGTTAGCCTTCGTTGTGCGTTAGCCCATGTTAGGGTGCGTGAGCCTGTGTCAGCGTGCGTTAGCATTCGTTAGCCAGCATTAGCATTCGTTAGCGTGCGGTGCTTCAGTCCCACAGTTCCTGTGAACCCGCTAGTGGTCGACCCCCCGACCCCGGCTCCTCCCACCTCTGGGGACGTCGTCCAGCTGGCGGTACCAGCAGACCGGGACCCCGGCGGGGGTGGCCCCGTGGCGGTACACGGCCTGGTCCTCGGAGGCCGCCGGCCGGCTCTGCTCCCCGGTCAGCAGGCCGGCCTGGACCTGGCTCAGCCGAGGGCTGACCTCCACCAGGTGGACCGACACCTCCGTCTGGCCCAGGGCCGAGCGCAGCTGCCCCAGCACCTGGGGGTCCCGTGGTGGAGCGACATCATCAGGTGTACTGGTCATGACATCATCAGGTGTACTGGTCATGTCCTGCTGTAGGATGTCTGCAGGTTGTAGACAGACAGTGTGTGTGTGTGTGTGTGTGTGTGTGTGTGTGTGTGTGTGTGTGTCCCACCCTGAGTACGTCGTTCATCAGAGACCCCCTTCCAGGTCCAAACTCCACCAGCTGCAGGCTGCCGGGCCGACCGGCGCCCATCCACTCACTGACACACCACACCCCGAGCAGCTACACAGGGACACACACTTTACACACCAGCTACACACATTCAACACAAAGACACACACACACACCACACCCCGAGCAGCTACACAGGGACACACACTTTACACAGAGACACTCCTAAACAGTTACACACATACATTTACCCCTTAATCTAGAAACATACTGCCGCCCGCCTAAGTACGTCCGCTCAATTTGAATTCCCCTTCAGTACTCGGTCTGGGTCTGCGGTATGCTAGTGGGTTTTCTCCGTCTAGATTTTCTGCGTCCAATCAGCGAACAGAGGGAGGGGCTGAGATCACTGACGTTAAAGTCAGCTCTCGTTGACGGACATCTTCACGCACGGTGTTTGGTTTGTTTACAGCCTGCGCACAACGTGATTCCCGGCCGAACGTTAGCGATTGGTTATGGCAGATCCAGAGTGGCACTGGGCAGATCCAATAGTTTTAACAGCTTCAACAGACACCCGCCTTCAAGTGAGTTAACGTTTGTCCATTGAGTAGGTCCAGACTAGAAACATACTGTACGTACATAGACACTCATGCTCAACGGATGTGTGGAGCTCTAAAGTAAAGGACCTCTGTCTCTCCTCACCTCTCCAAAGACCTGACTGATTTCAGGAGAAGTGATGAAATCTCCATCTGGTCCCAACATGTCATTATTAACATAGTACCCCTGAGAAACACAACATGTCATTATTAACATAGTACCCCTGAGAAACACAACATGTCATTATTAACATAGTACCCCAGATAAATAAAACATGTCATTATTAACATAGTACCCCTGAGAAACACAACATGTCATTATTAACATAGTACCCCTGAGAAACACAACATGTCATTATTAACATAGCACCCCTGAGAAACACAACATGTCATTATTAACATAGTACCCCAGATAAATAAAACACATTTCATTATTAACATAGTACCGCCTGAGATTAAAAATTCAACATGTCGTTATTAACAAAGTACTCTTGAGATATAAAACCCAACATGTCGTTATTAACATAGTACCCTGAGATTTAAAACACATGCCAATCCTTAAACACAACAATGAATGTCCTGGCAGCGTTCACTGCGCAGGTTGAATGATGACGGTGGGGGGGACTCACCGTCACAGGGTTGGTGAGGACCTCCCTCATGTACTCCGCTACAGAGATGGGACCCGTGGACTTTATTTTGGTGACCAGGTGTCGCAGCATCCTGCCGTGCGTCTTGCTGTCCTCCTGCGAGGAGCTTAGATACATGACGTGTTGAGCAGCTCTGCCCCCTGCGGAGAGAACCGTGGAGGAGACGGGAGATCACTTTTAAATATCAGCGACATGATTGGCCATGGTTTAGGTTTCATTGATCAGATACGATTGGAAAACCTTCAACGGCATTTAAACGGTTGAAATGACACAACAACGCACCGGCGAAACGAGCTGGTTGTAAATGTCCTTACCCCGGGTTGAGGAGGTGCTGCCGAGGGCTCCGTAGAGACCGTGGAGCCTCCTCAAAGCGGTCATCATCTCCCTCTGTGGTCCTCAAATCACCTCGCAGATGGAGTTTAGATGTCTGACTGGATGATCTCAGAGCGCTTTCAGAACTGCTAACGTGCAGAGATTATAAGTCACCTCCTCCTCCTCTAGAGGTCTCTGACTGACTGCTTACTGTGTTTACATGACATGTACATTTGAGCCTTTCCGTGCACTACTACAACATGTGTGTGCGGTTCCTGAAGGTGTCATAATGATCTGGTCTGAGAATGACCCCAGACCTGCCGTCACGTGTGACCCGTCCGTTCTGTTCAGTGATCTGATTGGCTGGTTAGCACAGCCGCATTTGATTGGTCGACCGTAGCCTCTGAACCTTACCCGCAAATGCTGTTTATATTAAAACATTAAACCGCCGTTTAATATTTCGCCTACTAAAAGTATTTGCCTGAATAATTAGTAGATTATTAAAATATGCGTGGACTTTAATTTTATTTTCGGAGAGCATTTCCTAGTCGACGCTGAGCGTTCACTTCCGGGTCAGCTGGTCTCCATGCTGGTTGCAGTCAGCATGGCACCGAAAAACAAGTTCAACAAGGCGGTTGTCAAGAGTAATAATACAACTGTTGAAGAGGAGCCGAAGCCTGAAAGTGAGTATTTAGATGAAGATGGTGATCAGAAGGAGGAGGAGGAGGAGGACGACGATGAAGAGCTCAACCTGGACGACGTGTTGCTGCTGGGAGGAAAGAAGGTACGTCTGCTGTTAACGATCACACGGACCAGTTCATATAGACCAGTTCATTAAGACCCGTTCACACAGACCAGTTCACACGGACCCTTTAATACTGACCAGATCACAGAGACCGGATAATAAAGACCGGTTCACACACAGACCGGTTCATACCGACCAGTCCATTGACCAGATCATAGACTGGGTCACACAAACCAAATCAGCCAGGCTGTTTATTCACGTACTTAAGAGCCGAACGTAGTAGATGAGTAATAACGTTTCAGTCATGATTGACGTTGTTCATCCAAGTTAATCAGGGATCTCCGTTTACAAAGAGTGGGTGACTGCTGATTAACGTTAGAGTTTCCGTTACCATGGATTTTGGTAACTTTTTCTTCTGACAAATGTACTTACTGTAACTTGCTTTGGAGAGAAGAACAGAAGGAAACAGACAGAGGGTCATAGAGAGACCGATAAAGGTCATTGGTGGTAGTAAGATGATGAGGACGGCCCGTTGTGTATTAACGTGATGTTCTGTGTGTTCTCCCCGTTAGTCGGACTTCCTGCTGTTGTCGGGCATCAACGACAACCACGACCTGATCGATGGCGGGAAGAAGGGTGCCATCGATGACCTGGAGCCGGGGGAGCTTGAGAAGTTCATCACCAAGCTGGGCGTCCGCGCCTACGCCTCCCTGCAGATCGTTGCCGACGACGACGAGGACGGAAGCGGCAGCAGCACCAAGAAAAAAAAGGACAAGAAAGCCTCCGCTGGCGGCGAGCCATCGGCGACGAAAGCGACACCGAAAGCCGACGGCGAACTCGCCGTCGCCGCGGAGACCAAGAAACCCAAGAAGACCAAAGAGGCCGCGGCGGCGGGCACCGGCGTGAAGAAGGCCAAGCAGAGCGCGGACGTGTTCGAGTTCCACCAGAGGGTGCTGCTGCTGATCAAGCCGGGGGGGAAGTGGTTCGACCAGGAGTACACGGCGGAGGGGTGCAGCGAGCCCCAGGACGAGTCCCAGGTGGCGGCCTACAAGGCGCTGGCGGCGCGGCTGTACGAGGCGGAGGAGGGCCTGTACCGCAGCAAGAAGAGCCTGCAGAAGGGCGCCAACTCGGCCTGGATGAAGACGGTGGTGTCCAAGGGCACGCTGGTGGACCGCATGGCGGCCATGACGGTGCTGCTGCAGGACGCGCCGGTGCACGGCCTGCAGCACGTGGAGAGCCTCATCGCCATGGTGAAGAAGAAGGGGGGCCGGCGCATGGGGCTGATGGCGCTGGACACGCTGCGCGAGCTGCTGCTGTCGGACCTGCTGCCCGCCGACCGCAAGCTGCGCTCGTTCGCCCAGCACCCGTTCGGCACGCTGGAGGAGCGCGCCAGCGGGAACCGCGACTCCCGCGACCGCCGCCTCATCCTGTGGTTCTTCGAGCACCGCCTGAAGGCGCTGGTGGCGGAGTTCGTGGTGGCGCTGGAGGAGGTGTCCCGGGACAGCGTGGCGGCCACCAAGAACAAGGCGCTGGCCACGGCCCACGAGCTGCTGTCCCAGCGGCCTGAGCAGGAGAAGGCGCTGCTGGTCCAAGTCGTCAACAAGCTGGGCGACCCCGAGTACAAAATGGCGGCGCGCGCATCCCACCTGCTGGAGATGCTGCTCCACCGCCACCCCAACATGAAGGCGGTGGTGTGCGGCGAGGTGGAGCGCCTCATGTTCCGGCCCAACATCAGCGCCAAGGCGCAGTACTACGCCGTGTGCTTCCTGAGCCAGGTGCTGCTCAGCCGCGAGGAGGCGGAGCTGGCCGGACGCCTCATCTCCGTCTACTTCACCTTCTTCCGCGCGTGCATCAAGAAGGCGGACGTGGAGTCCAAGATGCTGGGCGCGCTGCTGTCGGGCGTGAACCGCGCCTACCCCTACGCCGTCGCCGGGGACGACAAGGCGAAGGAGCAGCTGGACACGCTGTTCAAGGTGGTGCACGTGGTCAAGTTCAACACGGCGGTGCAGGCGCTCATGCTGCTCTTCCAGGTCATGGACTCGCAGCAGTCGGTGTCGGACCGCTACTATGTGGCACTGTACAAGTAAGGAGGGGGGAGCCGTGCGGTTGGTCGGTTCTGGGAGGTGGTGGAGAGGGGGGGGGTGAGGGGGGTGAGGTGCACGGCGGCGGTTGAGTGTCAGTGTCACAGCCAGCGTATCTGCAGGTTTCAGCAAGTCAAATTTAAGACCTTTTTAATACCACCTTGAATGAAATTTAAGACCTAAAACTCGCGATGGTGGGGGTTGGCAACAGACGCGAGCCAACTACGGAAACGGACGTCTTCCAGCCAACTGTTCTTGAATTTTCACCTACCCATTGTCGCAGACTAGCTAGCAAGCACGCAGATAATCGTTTATGTATGCAGCTAGCAAGAAAGAAGCCTCTCTACATGTCCTTTCTGAAAAGTCCCACGAGAAAAATAAATATATATTAAGTCCTGCCCCGACAAATTTAAGAACTTGAGTTGCAGTATTTAAGACCAGCGATATTTGTAACGAATTTAAGACTTTTTAAGGCCTTAAATTTAGAAACATGAGTTTAAGACTTTTTAAGGATGCGCGGACACCCTCACAGCAGAAGTACAAGAAGTGATGGTATTGAGTGTGTTGTGAATGTGCACACACACACACTCACTCACTCTCTCACACACACAGTGAGGAGCAGAAAATGAAATATGAACACACAGAATGTGACTGAGCGAGTGAGGGGGTAAAGGATCCAGGGGAATATGGTAGGGGTGTCCGGAGGGGGGGGGGGTTAAATGAAGCTTGGATAAGAGACTGAAGAAGACCAAAACAAATGAACAGAATCAAACGGAATCATGAATCGCTCTGGCGTCAACATGATTCCGTTTGATTCTGTTCATTTGTTTTGGTCTTCTTCAGTCTCCAAGGAGACCTTTCTTTAGTGCCGCCTCGTCACCATTCCTCCGCCTCCCCCCCCCCCCCCCTACAGGAAGCTTCTGGACCCCGGGCTGAGCACCTGCTCCAGGCAGAGCATGTTCCTCAACCTGCTCTACAAGTCCCTGAAGGCGGACGTGGTGCTGCGGCGCGTCAAGGCCTTCGTCAAGCGGCTGCTGCAGGTCAGCTGCGAGCAGAACGCCACCTTCGCCTGCGGGGCGCTCTTCCTCGTGTCGGAGGTCATGAAGGCCAAGCCCGCGCTGAGGCTCCTGCTGCAGGAGAACGAGGTGAGGAGCGCCTCCCACCTCCAGGAGGAGACGGAGGAGGGGGAGGGTTAAAGAGGGGGTGTTAAGCCCCAAGGCGGGAGCGTGGTCAGCCGCTACAAGCCGTGCCTGCTCCCGTGTTTTGGTGAGGTCACGAGTGGCCGCGTCCACCCCGGTGTACGGATCAGCAGCCTTTGTCTCTTCTCAGGCGGGTGATGAGGAGAACTTCAAAGACCTGGCCGAGGAGGAGGACGACGAAGAGGAGCGGTTTGTAGACGCCGACAAGGTGGTGGAAGGAGAGATGAAGACGACGGTGAAGGAGGAGGAGGAGGATGATGATGAGAAGCCAGTGCCAGAGAAACCAAAGCCCAAAGGATCATGGGTACACCACCAGAACCTGGAAGGTAACGGAGATCAATCCACACGGAGCTCGTTGACGACATCCGCTAACGACCCGAGACGACGAGAAAACAACCTGCTTTCAACTTCCTGTCTATGGGCTTGCTTCCTGTCCTTCCAGGGGGCAAGAAGTCGGAGACCTACGACCCCTTACACAGGAACCCCCTGTTCTGCGGCACGGACCGGACCACACTGTGGGAGCTCCAGCAGGTGGGTGGAGCAGGACCAGTAACCAGGGATACGTAGAGATGGGACTCCGGGCGATCATTCTTTAACCTTAAGTGGATGAACTTAATTAATTAGTGCTCAGGAAAACATAACTAGATGCTAGAATAAAGACAAACATCCAGGACCAACAGTGTAAACGGTATCAGTGATCAAGTGGCTGACGTGTGTCTCTCTTCCTTTCCTGAACCGTCTGCCCCGTTCAGCTGTCTCTCCACTTCCACCCGTCCGTCTCCCTGTTCGCCAAGACCATCCTGCAGGTACAGCTCCACCCCCCCCCCCCGTCTTTAGCTCCTCCCACGTCAGAGGAGAACCCAACCTGGCTTCTCTTAGACCTCCGTTAATGAGATCCTCTGGCTAAATGACTTCCATGCACTCTGAGTGGAGAGGAGGTGTGTGTGTGTGTGTGTGTGTGTGTGTGTGTGTGTGTGTGTGTGTGTGTGTGTGTGTGTGTGTGTGTGTGTGTGTGTGTGTGTGTGTGTGTGTGTGTGTGTGTGTGTGTGTGTGTGTGTGTGTGTGTGTGTCTCTGCCTGCTGTAACCATGGTGATAACCCTGACTCTCCTCTGACCAGGGGGACTCGGTCCAGTACACCGGAGATCCGCTCCAGGACTTCACTCTGATCCGCTTCCTGGACCGCTTTGTCTTCAGGAACCCCAAGCAGCTGAAGGGAAAACGTAACGACTCTCTCTCTCTCACTCTCTCACTCGCTCTCTCTCGCTGGAATGGGAAAACTAAAGTATATTATGTAAATAATCGACTTTAATTTATAAATACATTTCCAGTGAAGATAGGTTAACACTGTAATTTTTACACCCTCATTGTATAAAATATGATGGCTTACAGAAACAAAATCAAGTGTAAAACTGAGCATTGATTTGTTAATCTCTTAACGGATCGGAGCGGAACTGTTCAGACCGCTGAAGGAAGGTGTTCCCTGTCTGTCTGTTCTGTAGAGAACACCGTGACGGTCGTGTTCCCTGTGTAATGTCTGTTCTGTTCTGTAGAGAACACCGTGACGCTCGTGTTCCCTGTGTAATGTCTGTTCTGTTCTGTAGAGAACACCGTGACGGTCGTGTTCCCTGTGTAATGTCTGTTCTGTTCTGTAGAGAACACCGTGACGGTCGTGTTCCCTGTGTAATGTCTGTTCTGTTCTGTAGAGAACACCGTGACGGTCGTGTTCCCTGTGTAATGTCTGTTCTGTTCTGTAGAGAACACCGTGACGGTCGTGTTCCCTGTGTAATGTCTGTTCTGTTCTGTAGAGAACACCGTGACGGTCGTGTTCCCTGTGTAATGTCTGTTCTGTTCTGTAGAGAACACCGTGACGGTCGTGTTCCCTGTGTAATGTCTGTTCTGTTCTGTAGAGAACACCGAGGCCACGGTGATGCGGCCGCAGCAGAAGCTGGGCCAGAACAAGATCCGCTCGCTGGCCGGTGAGAGACCGTCTGCTCCCAGATGGAGACCCCCACCGACATGCACCACGTCTTTACCTTTGACCTTCAAACTCTAATTTAGAAAACATTTGTCTCCTCAGAAGACATTGTATTTAAATCACGGTTCCTCTGGCTGACGGATCATTTAAACAGGAACTAAACAGGGTATTAAAACACAATTGTGTTGGACTGTGGTAACTCTTGGCTAACCCTTTGCTGTTTATTTTGTCAGTGAACTGCAAAGAGTTTCCTGGATAAGGACGAGAGCCAGATCCCAGTAGACCAGGTGTTCTTCTACCGGTAAGAACCCCGTTCATTTAACTAATCATTCATCATGGTTATATTAACACTGTATGGTAGAATTACGACAGTAGAACTCTTTATACTAACGTTACTCTTTATACTAACTATACTAATGCTTGTATACTAACGTATACTAGCATTACTACAGTATAACATCAACTATCTGTTCTGGATAACTAATTCCCCTCGCAGGTACTTTAAGAAGCGCGCCGCGGATAAGTTCCTCCGCCGGCCACCAGGGGGCAGCGACACGGAGAGCTTAGAGGACGTGGAGGACGACGAGTTTGAGAGGATTCTCGGTAAGATTGGACCAAGATGAGAAATAAATAAAATGGCTTTGTTGGCGTCGGGTACAAACATAACTTATCTTGATAAATTGTTTGATTGTTCTTATATTCCTAGTTATGTAACACCTTCATAGACAGAGTAGCAAGTGTGTGTACACGCTGTTGTGTGTCGTTGTGTAACACCTTCATAGATACATCAGCAGGTGTGTGTAGACGATGTGTGTCGCTTGTTGACAATGTGTCTGAATCGTTTTCTCCGTCCAGACTCGGTGGAAGGAGACTCGTACTACACTGACCTTGGGGACGCCAACCTGGACTTCGCTGGGTAGGACAATCTGTGCTCTGTTAGTCAGCCTGTCTGTCCATCTCAGTAGGACGATCTGTGCTCTGTTAGTCAGCCTGTCTGTCCATCTCGGTAGGACGATCTGTGCTCTGTTAGTCAGCCTGTCTGTCCATCTCGGTAGGACGATCTGTGCTCTGTTAGTCAGCCTGTCTGTCCATCTCGGTAGGACGATCTGTGCTCTGTTGGTCAGCCTGTCTGTCCATCTCGGTAGGACGATCTGTGCTCTGTTGGTCAGCCTGTCTGTCCATCTCGGTAGGACGATCTGTGCTCTGTTGGTCAGCCTGTCTGTCCATCTCAGTAGGACGATCTTTGCTCTGTTAGTCAGCCTGTCTGTCCATCTCGGTAGGACGATCTGTGCTGTTAGTCAGCCTGTCTGTCCATCTCGGTAGGACGATCTGGGACCTCAGTGGTGGAACGAGCTCCCTGCCGTTCTCAGGACCGCAGAGTCGCTCACTATCTTCCGAAAGAGACTCAAGACTCACCTGTTCAGAGTCCACCTCGACTCTGCATAGCCACCCTCCCCCCTCTGGCCACCATTGTACACTGTATTGTGTTGTGTTGTATTGTATTGTATTGTATTGTATTAGAGTACTTAACTGTGTAGCAACTGCAGTAGCTGCTATCAATGCTGTAACACGGGGAATTGGTTAGCCTAGCGATTGTTGTAGGCCTACTTGCACTTGGTTCTATGAACATCCTTTCTGTACCGACAGCGTAAGTCGCTTTGGACAGAAGCGTCTGCTAAATGTCTGTCTGTCCACCTCAGACCTCACTACAGCGTGTGATTGGTCACCAGCTGACGTCTCTCTCTCTCGTCTCCCCTAGCAACGTGAAGACTCCGACCAATGAGTCAGACTCGGATGACTCGGACCTGGACGACCTGGACGACGACGAGGTCTCTCTGGGCAGCCTGGACGAGGAGGACTTTGGAGACGAGGTGGGGGAGGAGGGAGGGACCTTCATGAACGACGAAGACGACGACGATGAGGAGGGTGAGAGATGCTTGGGTTTGAGGAGGGGGAGGAAGATTCTGTGGTTTCAGACCTTCATTTGTGTCTTAACTTGGAAACTTGCACATAAAAATAGAACTTAGGCATGGTGTAGCGCCTTATCCTAGCGGTCTCTGTTGTATATGGGGAATGGGTTAACCTAGTGACTGTTAGCGCTTGGTACTATGACCATCCTTACTGTACCGACAGCGATATAACATGGTTTCTCCTCCTTCTGAAAAATGTACTTTTTGTAAGTACCTTCGGATAAAAGCGTCTGCTAAAGTTAAATGTAAAGCGGATTTGTACTGGTTCTGATCTGATGATTTTTTTTTCTCTTGTTCTACAGTTCCTGAGCTCGAGGAAGGGGACGATGAAGATTTCGCTTTTGATGGTGGGTGGGAACGCACACAGACACCGTCACAACAAACGCACAATGCTTCCACACACAGGAAGTGATGGAGGCCATGTTTCAAGCAAACATCCCCAAAGCAGTTCATTGTGTTTCAGCTGCCAAGACGCTGAATTCACTCATAATTCACTCGTTCATTTCAAATGCACGGTGCCGTTTTTCCACCAACAATGACGACGCTCACCTGGTTGGTTTTGTGTGTAGATTCCGAAGAAGAGGAGGGGCTTCCAGAAGCCGCACCCCCCAGTAAGAAGAAGAGGAAGGCTCCTGTAGAGATGGACCTCTCCGGCTCCATAGGTCAGTCCATCTCCACCTCTGGTCTGCCCTCTAAGCGTCCTGGGTCATCTTGAATCTGGTCATAGCGTCAGAGTGGGCGGAGCTCATTCTGCTGGGTTGTGTTAAGGAGCTCTGCACCGGGCGGGGTCCACCCCGGTGCAGAGCCCCCTTCAGTCCGGGTAGAACCAGACTCGGTCACTAACGGTCGTGTTTCCTACCAGGACCGGCCGGAGGGAGGAGGAAGAAGGGGAGGAAGGACACCGGCCTGTCCACTTCGGCGGAGGAGGTGAGGAACATGTACTCCGGTTCTGACTGGTCGGACTGGGACTCGTACTGGGCCAGACCGGTCTGACAGGACCGGTCTGAGGAGGACTTTGACTCTGTTGACGGGACCTGTCCGGTCTAGACCAGTCCAAGGTCCTACTGGGACCCAGACCTTTCAGGACCTGGGACCGAAGCTAGAGGCTGCTGGGAAATGCGACCCGTTTACCGCTTCTGACACTAACTTTTGTGTTTGCGTTTAGTTCGGATCGATGCTGGACGAGAACGCCGGCTCCAAGTTCGACAACGTCGGGATGAACGCCATGGCCAATAAAGACAAAGCAGGTAGGATCCGGTTTGAACCAGCGCACGCCAGCCGAAGGGTTCTAGAAGAACTATAAAAGCTGACCTTTAGAGTGGAGAGCATTCAGAATACAATTTTTACAGTGTAAAATATTTCAAGTGCATATTAAGGACAAACCGGAAACGCAGAGAGATGAAACACAAACCATCGTTGCTGGTTAAATCCTAACTTTATTATAGTAGCTAGATGCTAGCCAGATGAAGCTATGAGTCTCAGAGGTCCTGGCTCCCTCACAGCATTTAGAGACGCCCTTCCCTTTGAAGGGACCAATCACGAACGGCCATCGTAATATCAGAGTACTGCTTCATCAGGGGGTTATGAACAACGTCAGCAACCGCAAATCAGTCCGTAGAGGAAATCTGCAAAGTTCATAGCATTCGTCGGGATTTACGTTCTCCTGATGTCCGACTTTGAGAGATCTTTGCGGCGCGAGTTGATGTTGCAGACGGTTTGTTCCTGTAGCCATGGAGCAGGACTCTGGTGTCAGAACGCAGCCTCACCCCTCTCCCCCCTCTCCCCCCCACCAGGGCTGAAGCAGCTGAAGTGGGAGTCCCAGCGGGACGACTGGATGCACGGTCGCGACGCCCAGACCCTGAGGAAGAAGAAGACCGCCTTCAACAAGAAGAAGGACTTTGTGAAAGCCAAGGTGGCAGGAAAAGCCAAAATGGCCAAAAAGGTTTTCAAGAAGAAGAAGTAACTGACCTGGTTCTGGTTCTGGTCCTGGTCCGGGGGGGGGTGGGGGGTCAGTCGGACTTAGAGGACCAGGTCTGGTGGTCCTGCTCCCGGATGCCGTAGACCCCCGCCCATTCGTTGGACTGGTAGTAAACTGGAAGGGAAAGACGTATTTAAGTCTCATTCAGGAGAGTGAAGGTTTCAGACTTCTGACCACACACCCCTGATGGACGGTTTGGACAAAGCGTTTGTCATGTTTGATTGCTAGCAAAGTTCACGAGTTACGTCAGCGTTCTAAACGAGAGGGATGATCAGCCAATGGGTGATGAGGGACGTCCATGTTTGGACCCGAAGCATTTCATATGCAATTGAGGATAAAATATTGTCAATCTCACAATTGAACTGATATCTTAACGGGCACGTTTTTACCACCGGCAATAATGTGGATGAGCCATTACAAACGTTTTATTTTTTGTTTGTTTTTATTGATCCGTTGACATCACAAGTGGGACTGTACTGGAGGGTGGACGCTCCCACTTGTGACGTCACAACCAGTGGATTGCATTGTTGTGGCCAATCAGAAGATGGGCCCTTTTAAATTGCTCTTCTCATTGGCTGTTTATAGAGAGTTTGGTTTTCACCTGGTGTGCCCATCTATAAAGGTCACTACAGCAGTTTACGTCCTAAATAAAATAGCGTAATATCGTTCCTACCTTCCAGTACAGACGGGAGCCGTCGGTTCATGGTGTTCCTGAAGTCTACGGGGCAGAGTGACGGTTTAAATGTGTACATACTATCAAACGGACACGTTGAAATGTCCGTCAGATGACCCTTTATATGTCATTATTTTTTGCTGTTCAATAAAGCGTTTTTAAAGCCGTACCTTGACTCGTGTTCATCTTGTGGAAGAGGCCGTACGCGCCGAACACACCCAGCAGCTCGAGGGCGACGAGGCCTTTGAAGAGCCGCTTGGCCAGGGGCTCGAGCGTCCTGGGGGCCATCTGCAGGTCCCGCGGGTTACCGCGAGACCATGGCATAACAGCACAGCACATTCCGCCATCAGAAAGCCGCACAAACACGATGCAATCATACCTAGCATCTCTACCTCAGTGCGTAGTCGTATAGAGAATGGTTGAATCACGAACAAGCTTTGTGTAACCTACTTTAGTCTTAAATCTATGGCTGGCTGTCGTTCTACGACAGTAGTAGCTGCTACTTCTGTGGGCAGGGTTCCCAGATTGTGAGGGAAATCAAGCCAAATCTGGCAACCCTGTCTGTGGTACTCATGAACATGACCTCAGGTGGACCGATACTCCTGCCGGGTCTACAGTCACAGCTGAACACCAGACGTACCGTGGTTTGAGTCACACCAGCTGGAGGATATGAACCGTGAGTCTTAGACAACCAAAAGTTCCACTGTCGGGCAGAACTACAACTCTGAGGACTACACACCGCGGATGTCTGATATGTGCATTCGACTTCCGGAGTACGGAGTCCCGGTTGACACAAATGTGTCAGAAGTCGAAACGAATCCGTTTTCGTTTTATAATATTTGGTTACTGAGCACATCATGTATTGATTGAATGTTTAAGTGTGCAACTGCATGTTGGTTCTCATAGTGTATTGTTTATTTAAATGTATATTTTCACATGGACAACCGATGATGAGGTCGCTGACAAACTAAAGGTAATTTAATAATTTATTACATAAGGCCTGGATTCGATTTGAAACAGTAAAATGGGTTTCTGTGAGAAAACCATAAATCACATGTGAGTCACACTGAGAATCGAACCATTAACCCATGGTCCATGGACCCAGACCCAGTCCAACACACCCTCCAGACCAACCCTGTCCGTCCACAAGACCAGTTTACCAGACCAGACCTCCACCAGACCAGACTCCACCAGAACAGACCTCCACCAGAACCAGACCTCCACCAGACCAGACCTCCACCAGAACAGACCTCCACCAGAACAGACCTCCACCAGAACAGACCTCCACCAGACCAGACTCCACCAGAACAGACCTCCACCAGAACAGACCTCCACCAGAACAGACCTCCACCAGACCAGACTCCACCAGAACAAGCCCTCCACCAGACCTCCACCAGAACAGACCTCCACCAGAACAGACCTCCACCAGACACAGACCTCCACCAGAACAGACCTCCAGACCGGACCTCCACCCAGACCAGACCTCCACCAGAACAGACCTCCACCAGACCAGACCTCCACCCAAAACAGACCTCCAGAACAGACCTCCACCAGAACAGACCTCCACCAGACACAGACCTCCAGACCAGACCTCCAGACACAGACCTCCAGACCAGACCTCCAGACCAGACCTCCACCAGACCAGACCTCCACCAGACACAGACCTCCAGACCAGACTTCCACCAGAACAGACCTCCAGACCAGACCTCCACAGACCGCCACCAGACACAGACCTCCTGGACCCGGCATGTGGCTCAGAAGGCAGAGCGGGTTGGCTGGTCACCGGAAAGTTGCTGGTTCGATATTGGGCTTTGAATGGCCAGCGGTTAGAAAAGCGCGGTATAAATGCAGTCAGTTTACTTCCACGGACCCCAGCCGCGGGGGGGCGAGAGAGAGGTAGACATGTCTTGTCTTCTGAGAAGACATGGAATTATGCTTTTTTTCGCCTTGTTTTCACCTTCTGATTTATTCATATCAGACCGTCGCACCAGAGGCTGATGGACCGACTGAATTCTAAAAGTGTCTTCTGTAAACCGCAGTAACGGAGGGATTCTGTAAGTGAATTGGCTTCGGTGAGTCAATGCTAAATATTTAATGTCACCGCTTTGACTGACAGGTCGGGGTGAGATGAGAACATCCGAGCCAGACTTCTGTCATGAATAGTGATTTTATTCTGGTCATAACAGGGGCCGCGGCCCAGGTCTCCAACCATCGCTCTGCAAAGTGGGGACGGCTCCTTGCGACTCAACTCAGTGGGCGTGTTTGGATTCACTGAACCCGTCTATCTACAGACCAATTTATATGATATAGGCCTATTATATATTATAATAAGTTATTTATTATCCATTATATTTTAGATATTATTAGCTGTGTAGCCCAGATATCGGACCCTCCGCGAAAGGCCTATAAACGCAAAGAATTCAGATGAGAGATTTTCCTATATAGGCCTACCGTATTCAACTTAACGCTTCTACATAAAGGGATGTTTTTATCCTGAGCAGAAGGCATTCATCGGATCAATTAGGCCTTCTACAAATTTTCTTACCATAATGTTAAGAATCGCCTTCATATATTAATGATTCAGCCTATAGCCCATTATACTAGGGCTATAATAATCATTCATAAAACTCGATAGCAACAATGTTTTTTTTTTTAAATATTTTGTTAAGGACATGAAGGTAGACAAATAAATGGATTAAATAGCCCATTTGTCAAATAACAACAGCAGGTTTAGGAAAAGCTCTGTTGACTAAGGAAAGTGTTTTTTCGAGGATGATCACATATTTACTAAATGTGTGGAATCGAGATTCGGTGAACGCGGACTCGTTCTTATCGCAGGGACTCGATCAATAAGGACCGACGGACTCGGAGTAAACAAGGTAGCCTAAATAATGGCTAAGCAACCGTCATCCGATGTCTTTCGTTTATCCCATCTTCTGTGTGTATCTGTAAATATAATATAATAATTAAATATCTGTTTATACATTTATATCTCTAGATATTTATATATACATCGATATATATCAGTAGGCCTAGGCTATATAATATATCGATAGGCCTATCTTTAATCTTTTGAGTAGATAGGCCTATATTTACATCCGTATAAAAATACAGCCCTATTTACACAGTAGGCCTTGCGGTGCTTCACACGGAATACTCATCATCCCCAATAGTAAATGGGGATGATTGGTTTGGTTTCTAGTTTCGCCGTGTCAATAATAAAACATTGAAATGTCACTCAGACGTCGCGGCTCAACCTGAGCTCCGTGACTGAGCGCGCGGTCCAAGGGTCCGAGCGTACAGGGGCGGGGCCTCGCTCTGTTCCGAGCCAACCAGCAATCCCATAACTATTAAAAACGCCAAACATTCCAGTGACTTTCATCCGCCGAACGTGAGAAAAGCTTTTCCTTAGCGTACGCCTTGAATAAACAAACACATATTCACGTTTTACATTTTCAAAGGCGTTTCATTCCAGACCCTACACTATACCTGTGCTGACCATTGATTGGTCCGCCGATGACAGAGGCTCCGCCCCCCAGGCGTCCAGACCCTGGGATCCGTCCATTCATTAGGGGTTGTGCCGGCGGCGGTGTCCCCCCCCCCTCCCCTCCTCTCCCCTCCAGGTCTGAGCGAGACGCGGGGAGAGGACTCAGTCGCTCCGAGCCTCACAATGCTGAGCGCCGTGAAAATGGAAGGCCACGACCACGCAGACTGGAGCGGATACTACGGGGACGCCGAGGTGGGTGTGTGTTTGTGTGTGTGTGAGGTTGTATGTAGGCCTATCGGTTTGTGTTTGTGTGTGTGTTTGTATCGGTGTGTGTGTGTGTGTGTGTGTGTGTGTGTGTGTGTGTGTGTGTGTGTGTGTGTGTGTGTGTGTGTGTGTGTGTGTGTGTGTGTGTGTGTGTGTGTGTGTGTGTGTGTGTTTGTCTTGGTGTGTGTGTCGGTGTGTGTCTATGAGTGTACCGTTTATATGTAGTATCGCGCTGTTTATACAACCCTCAGTATTAGCCTTGAGATAATATTAACTTTTGCGATCAAATATTGACCCGACGAGCCGAGGAGGTCTGGATCTCCAGACACGGACCCTAAAACACAGAGAATCACAGAGACAATCGCGTAGGATTAATGACAACATCACAACACACAAGTGCTTTCTAATGATCTCCTCTAATTAAACTCGTTTCATCGAAGATGTTCATTCATGCTCGTTATATTGATAGAAAGTGTTTAGTGGATTTTCTAACTCTCTTATTTACTAATTGGTTCTGGATTATTGTTATGATGAATATTTTGTGGTTCATTTTGCGCCGTTCCTCATGTAAAGTATCGATGACTGATCCTCGTCTTCTCTCCTCCAGAGCTACTCCTCGTTCGGGAGCCTCACCGCGGGGGGCCTCGGGATGACCACCATGGGGGGCTACATGAGCGCCCCCCCCGGCATGTCCGGCCTCCCGGGCGGGGGTGGCATGGCCGGCAGCCCGGTCAACGTGTCCTACATGAACCCTGGCGGGGGGGTCAGCCACCACCACCACGCCGTGCCCGGGATGTCCCCGGGCACCGGTGCCATGCACGCGATGGGTGCAGCGGCGGGGGGGATGATGTCCGCGGGAGGGGGCAGCACGAGCCCCCTGGGCGCGCAGTCCGCGTCCATGAACGCGCTGACCCCCTACGGCGGCGTGTCCGTGATGAGCCCGGTGTACGGTGGCCACCAAGCCAACCTCGGCCGCGCGCGCGAGCCACCGAAATCCTACCGGCGGAGCTACACGCACGCGAAGCCCCCGTACTCGTACATCTCGCTGATAACGATGGCTCTGCAGCAGTCCGGCTCCAAGATGCTGACCCTGAACGAGATCTACCAGTGGATCATGGACCTGTTCCCGTTCTACCGGCAGAACCAGCAGCGCTGGCAGAACTCCATCCGCCACTCGCTTTCCTTCAACGACTGCTTCATCAAGGTCCCGCGCTCCTCCGACAAGCCCGGAAAGGGCTCGTTCTGGGCGCTGCACCCCGACTCGGGAAACATGTTTGAGAACGGCTGCTACCTGCGGCGGCAGAAGCGCTTCAAGTGCGAGATCAAGGTGTGCAAGGAGCCCGCCGCGGGGGGGAAGCCCTCGTGCGAGGCGGGCGCGGTGGCAAGCTGCACGGACAGCCACGGCGCGGGGACCGAGTCGCCGCACGTGCACGCGTCCCCGGTGAAGGAGACCAAGCGCGCCGCTGTGGCGGCGGCCAGCGAGTCCAAACCGCTGCGGGCGCACGAGGTGTCCACCACCAGCCCCGCGCGCCTTCCGTCTCCCGCGCTCCAGACGCACCAGCTCTTCGCCCATCATCATCATCATTCCCATCACCCGCACTCGGTGCTCGTGCACGACGCGCACACCGCGGGAATGCTGAAACCTGAGCACCACCCGCTCCATCACCACTACTCCTTCAACCACCCGTTCTCCATCAACAACCTCATGTCGGAGCAGCAGGGCCACCAGCAGCACAGGATGGACCTGCGGACGTACGACCAGGTCATGGGCTACGGGTACGGGTCCACCGCCGGCTCAGGGGCCCTCTGCATGGGGCCCATGGCCGCTAAGGCCTCGTTCGACGGCTCCACGCCCGCCGACACCTCCTACTACCAGGGGGTGTACTCCCGGCCGGTCATGAACTCCACGTGAGGGGCCTGGACCCGGGGCTGTACGGGACTATACTAGGGGGCTGTCGGAGCGGCCTGGACGCGGGACTACTGGGGGGCTGGCGGAGCGGCCTTGACCCCGGACTGGGGGGCTGTCGGAGCGGCCTGGACCTGGGACTGTACCCGGGGACTGTGAGACGGACCGTATATTTGTATAAATGAGCGCTTGGTTCGGAGGTTCGCTGCGGTGTTGCAGCCCCGTCCGGAGGGTCTGTGGGAGCGGGTCCGTGATGCTCTTTTCTAAGGATGCGACGCAAATAAACGAACAATGCCATCCGTATTTGTGTAGAAAAAAAATCTTTATATTAAAATATAATCTGAATGTTGTCTCCTAAAATGTTGTTTTTTATTCTAGTAGAAAGGTCTTGGGAAATCCGGTAAAAATAATTCAGATGGTTTAAATTATTCCAATAATGTGGGAAAGGTATTATACTGGGCCTCATTGTTTTAACTTTAGATTATACATTTTAAATCAAAGAAGTTAAGACTTAATTTTCTCTATTCTAATTATAATCTAATATATCCGGTATTTTTTGAACGATGCATTTAATTCTAATCTCCAGAGATGACGTCTGAGCTGCAGGTCACCGAGAAGTGCCGAGATAAAACGAGGAGAACAGAGAACAATAGGCCGGCTGATCAGCGATAACACCGCGGACTCGAACCCGCGCCCCAATCAAAGGCCCTCAGTGGATACAGATAAGCAACTCGAGCCTGAAGGGATCATTCCGAGTAGGCTATAATACGTTCCGCATTCGTTATTTGGTTATTCTGACGGCTGTAGGCCCACTTCCTTTAAAGTAGGCCCTTTTAGGACACGTTTAAAAAAACGACATTTAAAAGAAAGATCAAGCAAGACCTTAGAATAAAACTTAACAATATGCAATAGGCTTTACACTGTGGGTATATAACCTGTACACTATACACTGTGATGGATATCTAAAGGATCTAGGCCTTACACTTTGTTGATTTGACCTATAGGCCTACACTATGGAAAGGACCAATACACAGATACCTTTACACTATAATGTTTGGTTCTATCCCATATTGGACCTATACACTATAATGTAGGTCCTAGGATATAGGACCTAAACATTATACGCTTTCTTTTTTAATCGTTTTTCCTCCTCTTGTTATCTTTAATGCTGACAATGTCTAGGATTTCATAAGGTTCTTACACAAATCTAAAGTAAATCATTAAATACATTTGAACTCAGAATCGTCATGTATTCCAATGTTAACATACAATTAGGGGCACAGGCCAACGGCATTAGAAATTAATTTCCATCATCTGTAATTAAGGAAATAGCCTTTTAACACCAGCATCTAAATGTAGGCCTACAAAAAAAATAACACAACAACGGATAAAAACATTTATTTTCTATAGGCCAAATATATATTTAACCTTGCCGACTACGAACTGTTCTTCTGTGCTGTTGAGTCAGAGCCTCCGAACAGGCCTGGGTCCAGACAGGGACCAGAATGGTACCAGAATGGGACTCTGGGACCAGACTAGGACAGGTCCTGTTTGCGGAGTAGCGTTAAAGTTAAGGCAACAAACGGTTTGAAATATTCGCGCTTTGAGTTGCGCTTCAGCAAAATCAGACGACTTTTGGTCCTAGACGACCGCCCGCTGAGAAGTGGAAGTTAGACCTCACCATGGACGTTAGAGCCCATCATGGACCCTTTTCGACCCTGTCTAGCGGGTGGTTCACAAAACCAGAAACCGTCACCAGCGTCATGTCGAAATAAAAAGCGAGACATTACAGGAGCGAGTGAGAGCGCATCTTGAGCGTTGCGGACGCGCCGGGCGCCGGGGGAGAGTCCGAGCGGCCCGGCCAATTCTGGCGCACTGGTGCGAAATATTTAGGAGACACTTTCAGGGACCAGCCGTTTACATTGGTAGACGGAGTCCTCTGAGTCAACACGGGCCATTGACTCACTGAGCGGACCCACATTCTGAACACACACACACACACACACACACACACACACACACACACACACACACACACACACACACACACACACACACACACACACACACACACACACACACACACACACACACACACACACACGTTTTCAATTAATCTAATGTTATCAGAGGTACGCGACACTGGTAGATGTAAAGGCCTTGCCTTATTAAATAGGGAAGTAACGTGTTTTTATTCCTAAAATTAGGAATAGTCTAAAATGAAACTATTCTCATCTCCATTTACATTGAGGGCATTTATCTGATGCTTTGATAGAAAGAATCTTACAATAAGTCCATTTGTCAGAAGAAATAGAAACACCAATAAATCGTCAGGATGTTCAAGAGCCAATCCCTCACAATTGCTTGGTTAAAAAGACACTGCACAACGCTAATAAAAAAAGTATATAATCTAAAATGAATATCATTGCTCAAACATTTTGGCCTTTTTTAATTTCCGGGCTTTAGCGCGTGTACGGATTAAATATTCTTGCAGTATTCAGATACACACAAATTCCCCCGCAAGCTGAACACCACCAGCTAGTCACTGACACATTTCACCAGTCCTCATGCTGACTCCCAGACCACGAGAACCTGGTTCTGCGAGCGAGCTCCGACACCAAACATGAACCTGGAGAACCTCCCAGAAGATGTGTATTGGAGGACAAAGCCTCTGCTAAATGCCCTGAATGTAAAATGTAGAATGTTAACCGTTTATTATTATATAGAGTATGTGTGAGAGTATCTGCAGTCTGGTTTGTACCCTCAAGCAACCCTTCACCAGGTTCTAACCTCCGTGAGAACCTCCAGGGTTCCTCCAGGGTTCCCCCGCGGGCCGAGGGGTGAGGGACCCGGGGCCGGTGAGGGACCCGGGGCTGGTGAGGGACCCGGGGCTGGTGAGGGACCCGGGGCCTGGGAGGGTTGGATCAGTGGGATTAGAGATGTAGGTACAATGCAACACCCTGACACCACCCACAGACGCTGATCTCCCAGGATCACAGCTAACACCATTAGCTAACACCATTAGCAACAGAATGAGTCCCACCGGGAGGCCGGCCGTTCCCTCAATGGGGATTTGAACCAGCAGCCCGAGAATGGAGTCTGGAGGCTCCCGGATGGAGTCAGTGGCCTCAGTGGGATCACGACTGCAGGACCAGAAGCAGGGATGAATCAAGGCGATACACAGTCTAGCCAACCTTAAGAGAGCCAGGCTGAACTAGCCAGCCCTGCTAACCTTGGCAGCCGTGCTAATTTTGCCAGGTGTGCTAACCGAGCCAGGCTTGCTAATCGAGCCAGCCGTGCTAACCAAGCTAGGCATGCTAACCTAGCCAGCCGTGCTAACCTAGCTAGTGGTGTAAGCGGTGTGGGGAACGTTTCTAAAGCAGACACATGAATTAGACGAAGCTAACATCAGATCAATAGATCGGCCAACGGTTTTATATCTACTTAATGTAAGGGTGGAAAAGTACAAAGGTAAAAGTGCAAAAGTAGTTTGACTCAACAAGTGATCATTGAGTCCACTGTACTCTGTAAATATATACTGTAATAATACAGACTGTATACTGTAAATACAACTTTAGGAAAATGTCGTCCATAACTGTTGAAAAAAACTGGACAAAACGCCAGGCAGGCAGACAAATCTACACTCAGGATTCAAGCTCGCGCCTGGGGTGGGAGTACATCACTACATGCCCCGTGAGGGATCCTACCAGGAACTGAGAACAAGGGTCCTCTCCATGTAACCAGAGGACCCTCAGATCATCAACACCTCTCTCCATCTCCTAATAACCATCAAATCATCGTTCCGGTCGGCCATCTGATCAGTTTGGTGGCCGTGAACAGCTCCAGGCTGAACCTTTACTGCAGAGACACTGAACGTCTGCCCCTCATTTAACCTCTCCAACGACCCACATCCATCCTGGTTCGCTCCACGGGTAACAACACAAGGTGCACTTGATGGATGGTCTGTGGAAATGTATTCAGAACGGCTGTTGACTAGTGGTGGAAACCATGTCAGCAGAGTGATGATCCAAAGCAACAATACGCACACCTTCGTCATCAAGTTCTCTCTGCTCACTGTCGGATAAGTTGAATCAAGAGTCACTTGTTCAAAATTCACCAACACTCTGCAACCCCCCCCCCACCCCCACCCCTCTTAAGCAATTATTGTATGTTATACATCCTTGCGCCGAAAAATAGTATTTAGCATCATGGAGCATCTTATCCTATCTATCTCTGTTGTGTACGGGGGATGGGTTAACCTAGTGATGGTTAGTGCTTGGGCACTTGGTTCTATGAACATCCTCACAGTACCCACAGAGACATAGTGTTTCTCTTTCTTCTGACCCATGGACTGATTCAGTCAGGTCAGCGGAGTGCCCTTCACAGGTTTGTTTGGTCGGTGAAGATCAGGTTGAGCCCGGCCAGTTGAAACATTAACAAGCCCACCACCACCCCTCCTCCACCCCACCTCCACCCCTCCTCCACCCGGTCCCCGCCATCGATCAGTACCTTGCACCAGGTCATTGGGAAAACACTTTATCTGGTGAAGGGTTGCTTGAGGGTACAAACCAGAGTGCAGATACTCTCAAACTTCTACATATAGCAGTATATGGTTTACATTTTACATTACCCAAAGCAACTTACAATAAGTACATTTGTCAGAAGAAAGAAACAATAATATATCTCTGTGGGTACAGTAAGGATGTTCATAGAAACAAATGCCAAGCACTAACCATCACTAGCTTAACCCATCCCCTGTATATAACAGAGGCGACTAGGATAAGTATATATAGTGGCACTAGTATATACATAGTAGTACATATTATATTTAAGCACTCATGTATACGATATTATTAATATATAGTACAAATAATACTAGTATATGACGTAAAGCGATCCAGTGAGATCCGGTCGATCAATGGGTGGGTAGGGGCGACACATCCGGTTCAAACCGGTTCAGTACATGCCCTCAGGTGGGCTGCAGGCTGCGGACATCGGGGTTCGACCCCAGAACCTTTGGGCCGGGGGTCGAACCCCTTCACTGCCCCCAACACCCTCGGACCCCAGATACTCACACACAGCGGACGAAGAGAAACCGATAGAAGCGATGGAAGACCGAGCGCTCAGCGTTCCCCTTCTCCTCGACATGCAAGGTTTAATGACAGGGGGGGGGGAGGTAAACACGGCCAGAGAGGCGTTTAACAGAACCCCTGCTTGATAGGTGGACGGCCCCGTCGGCTTAAAGCAATTAATTCAGCATTCTGACATAAACTCCTCACTCAGTGCGACAGCTTGGGCCTCAGAAAGGAGTGAGTTCTCCTGGGAACAGACGGGAGATGGCAGACTCTCTTTCTGCCCCTGCTCTGTTTGCTCTCTGGCTCTGAGAGCAATCTTCCCCCGGCAGAATGAAATGCAAGGACACAAACAATGTGCTGGGAGGAGAGAATAGGGCCAGGGGAGAATGAGCAGTGTGGAATATTTGCTCAGTGGCAGAGCAGTCACAAAGGCAGAGCCCCAGCGCCAACAAAGCAAGACCCTCTCCCCTCGTGTTGGCTGTGGATCTCCTCACCCTAACCCTGGACATAAAAAACACATTCATACGTTTTCTGTTTCCTCATTTTTGTTAATTGCAAAACTATAAAAAAAAAACCTCTTTTCATGGTGGGATTGTACCATCATGAGACTTAGCGGTGGTGTGCGTCCTTTGATTTGTGTACCATTCGATGCGTTTTGAGCTCGGGCCAGCTGGGAGGCTGGCCAGGGCTGTCCCTGCATGTGCTAAAGTTTGCTTTGGGAACGACGAATGTTGATCTTGACATTTGCTGTTTAGCGAGCGCTTTCCAGCTACCGAAACGCTTTAGCTTTTGGAAAAATGTAAGAAATCATTGATTTATTTCTGCAAGGGCTGAGATCTGTGATGAAAAGCGGCGGCTCTATCAGCTTCCTGACTTCTAGCTGTTGTTGACATTTGGTCTAGTCTCTCGTGCCCCCCCCCGCCCGCAGCTCCCTGGGTGGCCCGGACTTAAAGCCATATACAACTCTACTAAGCCGTTTTCACCTTTAAGAAAGCGTCTTTGTACATCGCTATGAATGGCAAAACAGATGTTTAGCTAAAACCCAGTGGTCTCTGATCTGGGCCGAGCCTGTCGACCGATTCCCTGCCATTCCCTGACTCACTTTCTCCCGTCTCTTCTTTGGTTCTTGTTCCATATCGAACACGTTCGTTTCCAAAAATTTGAATTCACCCTTCGATGCCGCGGTGTTCGCCCCCTGCCTCTCCCCGCCGTGACTCCCCACTGTCCCCCTCACTGTCCTCCTCACTGACTCCTCACTGTCCTCCCCACTGTCCTCCTCACTGTCCTCCTCACTGTCCTCCTCACTGACTCCTCACTGAACCTCCTCACTGTCCTCCTCACTGTCCTCCCCACTGAGCCTCCTCACTGTCCTCCTCACTGTCCTCCTCACTGACTCCTCACTGAGCCTCCTCACTGTCCTCCTCACTGTCCTCCTCACTGTCCTCCTCACCGACTCCTCACTGTCCTCCTCACTGCCTCCTCACTGTCCTCCTCACTGACTCCTCACTGAGCCTCCTCACTGCCTCCTCACTGTCCTCCTCACTGCCTCCTCACTGTCCTCCACTCGACACTCAAGCGTAACCCGTCCTCCGCGGTCCTGAATGGAGTAATGGCCGCCGTGTGAAGGGCTTTGTCAAACACTCCCGACCTGAGGGGGGCTGGAGATCTCCCCTCGTCCCCTCCTGACCCTGCGGTGGCACCGGCCTAGGTATGCGCTCAGTGTTTGCCAAGGCATCCATCTTTGGCTGAGCTCTCGCTCTCTAAAGAACATGCATTCCCCGAACCCTTCCCTTATTTGAGATCTACTTGGGCGAAGCGTTTCTTTGCGGATCCGTCACCCGGGATGACGGAGAGGGGTGGCGTTCTTTGGTTAAGGGGTGCACAGGGTGGGTGGTGTTTGAAGTGCTGTTGACGGTACAATGCGGTGGTTGTGTTGCCGTAGCAGATACTCGACCGCGGTGTAAGTCGTGAAGTCATAAGGGTCGTGCCGATAACAATGACTGATTCAGGAGGAATGCGGGAGCAGGAACGCAGGTGAGCTGAATGCAGGCTTTGTGCCGTCGGGGCGGACGGAGTGCCCGGCATTACTCACACCAAGAAAGAACCGCCAATAAAACTCAACTGAGGTTGAGGGTTCAATCTGCTGAGAGGCTCAACTCTGAACTGTCACCATTAACACAGGTGTGTCCAAGCCTCTGTACGACTTCAGAGGTCAAGACAAACTGTAGATTGTGAGTTATGAGAAATTAAGGTTGGGAGATTCTTGAGTTCCACCAGGGAAGTTTAAGCAACTGAGGGTGATCTCCTCTCTTTACTAATTATTATATCTCTTTACTAGTCCTTTCTCGTGGAGGATATGACCAGCAGGACCTGAACCAGAACCACACAATGGGTGGACCGGACCATAGAGGTGCAACCTGGGCCTGGTCCGGTCTCCACAGTCAGCTCTACAATAGGGAACCATGCCGACCCCCACTGCCGGCTCCATTGTGTCGTGTGGTTCACCAATGTTTAAAATGCAGAGAATAGTAAGGAGGAACTTTGGCCCGGCGGCCGGGGTGAGAGAGAGAAGTGCCTCTGAGATACAGATGACATTAAAGGAGGAAGGGGGTCCTCTGGTTGTGTCAACACACCGCGTCGCGCGGCCATCAGTACGGGCTGTTTGACGGAACCATCTGAGAGCAGGGCTCCTGCTCCCCATGTGACCCTGTGACCTCACAGACGGCCCACCAATCCACTCAAAGGACAGAGAACAGCTGATTTAGGTCAGTTTTAAAGCTGCTGTGAAATGTGTGTTAAAATCAATAGGATTGTTTTTTTAAGATTTGACCGACCGTATATATAACCTCTTTTCGTGTTCATTTATTGATGTTGAGGTTAATTATTTACTGAATATGAAAATAATATTGAACAAATAGATGCCTATTGAGTCCTTATATAAGCTTACATAGATATATATATACTGCCCTCAACGGGGTAACGAACAGCTAAGTAGATCACAATAGATTTATGTTGCGGGCTCACTGATTGGTTGGAGGACGGAAGGATGAGATGGGAACAAAGCAAAAGAATTTAAACCACAGAGGGAGCCCAGTCGTTATAAAGTCATCATCCAATCCAGAGTTGAGTCCGGGTTATGGAGCTGGAGATTACAACATGCTCACTAAAATGTCTATAGCCCTAGATGAATTATACAATAAATATATACACATTGAATAAAATACAATTGTATCCATGTTTATCAAATACAATTAGCCCTGCTTTTTTATCAGGCAGATATATTCTGAATGTATATATATTTTTTTCAGCTAATGTTAGACTTTGTGGCAAGGTTGGCTAGGCTAGGCTAGGCTAGGCTAGGCTAGGCTAGGCTAGGCTAGGCTAGGCTAGGCTAGGCCTGGATCATTTCAAAGCTCAAGCATTCCAACTAATTCCAACTCGGCAAATTCCATGAAGATTGTTTTTATTATTTGGTTACTTAAAGCGGTTTCCTTTGGTTTGATTCTTGGTCAGCACGATATATATACAGATTTACATTGTTCATTATATAATATCTATAATATCTATTATATTTCATATAATAGATATTGTATGGGGGCGGATCAGAGGCTGCTGGGGAGAATGAGGAAGTTGGTGTCGTTGAAGGTTGGGATACAGTAATACCAGAGGACCAGGACCAGGACCAGAGACCAGGACCAGGACCAGGACCAGGACCAGAGAGGACCAGAACCAGGACCAGGACCAGGACCAGGACCAGGACCAGAACCAGGACCAGGAACCAGGACCAGGACCAGGACCAGGACCAGGACCAGAACCAGGACCAGGACCAGGACCAGGACCAGGACCAGGACCAGGACCAGGACCAGGACCAGGACCAGGACCAGAACCAGGACCAGGACCAGGACCAGGACCAGGACAGGAACCAGAACCAGGACCAGAACCAGGAACCAGGACCAGAGAGGACCAGAACCAGGGGATCAGAGGACCAGGACCAGAGAGGACCAGAACCAGAACCAGGACCAGCACCAGCACCAGCACCAGCACCAGAACCAGGACCAGGACCAGGACCAGAGAGGACCAGAACCAGGACCAGGACCAGGACCAGAGAGGACCAGAACCAGGACCAGAACCAGGACCAGGACCAGGACCAGAGAGGACCAGAACCAGGGGATCAGAGGACCAGGACCAGAGAGGACCAGAACCAGAACCAGGACCAGCACCAGCACCAGCACCAGGACCAGCACCAGGACCAGGGAGGACCAGCTCCCTAGGGGACCAGCTCCCTAGGGGACCAGAGGACTTGTCCTTGGGTCTGAGGGGAACAAAGGACGGGTCGGAGCGACCCATTAATCATTGACTGTATTAGAGCCCTCCTCCTTTCTATTCGCTGCTGCTGGGTTTTCTGGTCGGCACGTGACGCGTGGCGGAGGAGGAGGAGGGGCGGCCGGTGAGCAAACACAGGTGTTGGGGAGTTAGCGGGGCTGCCAGGGACTACAGCAAACACGGGCCGCCGCGCCACACCCAGTCACAGCTACACTGTTTACCTCTCTCTCTCTCTCTCTCTCTCTCTCTCTCTCTCTCTCTCTTCTCTTCTCTCTCTCTCTCTCTCTCTCTCTCTCTCTCTCTCTCTCTCTCTCTCTCTTCTCTCTCTCTCTCTCTCTCTCTCTTCTCTTCTCTCTCTCTCTCTCTCTCTCTCTCCTCTCTCTCTTCTCTCTCTCTCTCTCATAGAGTCAGTTGCATCGGCTCTGAAGACCAAACCAGTGTGTTTAACTCAAGTGGGGTCATTTGACTCTGAGGGCCCTGGCGGCCCCCCACTGGCAGGCCCCCGGTGATGGGGCCCCCGGTGGTATGCATGGCCCTCATAGGGGATAAGGGGGATAGGACTATGGAATATTACGGATGAAAAAGGTTGTCTTGTCAAATTGCCTTTAATTGATCATTTTGGGTGATTTTATAGATGTTGCTATGATCATAAGACTGACAGTAGTGCAATGGGATACTATATGATGGGCTGGGTTAACGGTTAAGCTTGCTGTTTAACAGATACGTCATTAATAGATAGTAATGATGCAAAACTTGGAGAGGTCAACCACAACCCAGAGTTGTGTTCTGGAGAGAGCTAGTGCAACGGATATGACAGGCATGTGGCTGTAGCATCACACAACCCGCCGGGCACACCGTCGCGCCGTGCACACCGTCGCGCCGTGCACACTGTGTTTCTGTGCACGTAGGACTATGTGCACTCTGAGCCAGCTGCCAGACATCACCTGTCTCCCAGGTAAACAGAACACTGTGTGTGTGTGTGTGTGTGTGTGTGTGTGTGTGTGTGTGTGTGTGTGTGTGTGTGTGTGTGTGTGTGTGTGTGTGTGTGTGTGTGTGTGTGTGTGTGTGTGTGTGTGTGTGTGTGTGTGGTCGCTTTGCTGGATCCAAGCAAGTATAATGGGAGGCTTCCAATAGCAGCTAGCAGTGTGCGGGTGTGTGCGTGTGTGTATATGAGCAGCTGATTTGACAAATAGCCTGACTGGCGAGAAAGAATTGAACCCTACAGAAGCACCACTCTACTCCAGTCCAGTGTTCCAGTCCAGTGTATTCTAATCCAGTTCTATTCTACTCCAGTCCAGTGTTCCAGTCCCCGTCCATATTAATCCGGTTCAATCCATAGTTTCCTCGGCCCTGGGTCTGAACTAGCAGACCCATGTGGGCCCTGGGAGCGGCTACAAAACACCACCGCTGCCAAGATGGAGGACAGCAGCGTCACCCCCGTGTGAGGGGGGGGGGGGGGGGGGGGAGACTGATTTGGAGTTCAGTTCCCAGCAGTTCTGTACAAACAGTCTTAAAGCTTTTGTCATGGGAGTACTAAATCATGTTCTAGGACTTTATCTGACCTACAGGAACTTCTTTAAATCCGAATATTCTATTATTGAATTTCCTTAAAACTGTGCACTGGGTGAGGACGATTTTTAAGGCTAACAGACTGTGTGTCCATAAGAGTCAGTGTGTCAGTGTGTGTCAGTGTGTGTCAGTGTGTGTGTGTGTGTGTGTGTGTGTGTGTGTGTGTGTGTGTGTGTGTGTGTGTGTGTGTGTGTGTGTGTGTGTGTGTGTGTGTGTGTGTGTGTGTGTGTGTGTTAACCCAGAAACCCTTGTGGGTCAAATTCAAAGGCTGGATGACCTTGTCGGGGTGACCTCACCTTGACCTTACTCCTAACTCAACGTGACCTCTCAGAAACGTTCCCCGCCGTGTTGGGACACAAGAGCCCTGGGGTGCGTTCCAATAGTGGATTCTGTGTCCCCTGGCTTCAGTTCTCCAGATATTGACCCCACGGTCCAAACGCGACGTATTGACGAGCAGATAAGGCGGCTGTCCAAGCAGCCTCAGACTCAGGCTGCCTCAAATGGCTCCTACTCAGGCCATGTTCTGGAGACGTCTTTAGACGACCATGAGGAAAGGCTGAAGGCTGTGATTGGTCCAGACCAGGTCTGAGGGTTGTGATTGGTCAAGATCAGGTCTGAAGGCTGTGATTGGTCCAGACCAGGTCTGAGGGTTGTGATTGGTCAAGATCAGGTCTGAAGGCTGTGATTGGTCCAGACCAGGTCTGAGGGTTGTGATTGGTCAAGATCAGGTCTGAAGGCTGTTATTGGTCCAGACCAGGTCTGAGGGTTGTGATTGGTCAAGATCAGGTCTGAGGGTTGTGATTGGTCAAGATCAGGTCTGAAGGGTTGTGATTGGTCCAGATCAGGTCTGAGGGTTGTGATTGGTCAAGATCAGGTCTGAAGGCTGTGATTGGTCCAGATCAGGTCTGAAGGGTTGTGATTGGTCCAGATCAGGTCTGAAGGCTGTGATTGGTCCAGATCAGGTCTGAAGGCTGTGATTGGTCCAGATCAGGTCTGAGGGTTCCGATTGGCCCACAGCTGAACTTTATTTAACATAAAGTTTCCTCCTCCTCGACCACTAACTGATATTTCTCATCTCCTCGAGGGTATAGTGAACGAGCAGCAGGAAGTGGGAGATTGTGTTGGAACACACCCCTGATGTGCATGCTGGCTGACAACCCCTTTGTCCTGCGAGCCAATCAGGGCCTGACAAAGCCCAACGCAAACAAGAGCTGATGGGGGGGCGCCATGAGAAGGTTTGTTTAGTGGAAGCGAGGGAGGCGATCCCTGAAGGGCCCCGGACCCCTCAGACATCCAGGGAACCCGCAGGGAAGCGAACACTCAACGCTTTTATCCAAAGCGACTTACATCGGTTAATGTACACATTGACACGCTGACGGCAGAGTCAACCATGCAAGGCGACAGCCAGCTCGTCAGGAGCAGTTAGGGTTAAGTGTCTTGCTCAGGGACACCTCAACACTCAGCTAGGAGGAGCTAGGGATCGAACTAGCAACCTTTCGGTTGCAAGACAAATGCTCTACCTCCTGAGCTAAGCCGACCCCCAGCTGGGGCAGCTCCCAGCTACGGCTCACAAGCTGCAGCCACTAAAGTGCAGGAAGAGCTTCTGTGATTCAACAGACAACAAAAAAACAGACAAATTAAATCATTATCCGTTTCCAGCACAACGTAACTGACATAAATCTTGAATATTCACTAGTTTCCATCAACGAGAGGATTATGCTAGGCTAGAATAGTATTATCAAAGAGACAGAGTCAGAGCCAGAGAGAGAGAGGGAATGCCTATTTGATTCATTGTACATTCCCGCATGATTCAGACAATGTCTGGGTTGTGTTTTTATGGTTGAATCCACTTAGAGGCTGAAGTCGCTTTAAAAAATAAAAAAAATTTTTTTTTTAAATCAATGTAATCTAGGCTAACTACTTTATATCTACTGAGTGATTAAGATAGGCTAACTAGCTTGTGCGATACTGATTATGCCAGGAAAATCTAGTGATTAAATTATGCTAACTAGCACCTAGTGATTATGCTAGGCTAACAAGTTTACATCTGTAGGGATTAGGATAGACTAAGTGTAGTGAACATGTGTTCACTATACTTAGTGAGGCTAACTCGTTTATAGCTGCAGAGTGCTAAACTTATATATATATATATATATATATATATATATATATATATATATATATATATATATATATATATATATATATATATATATATATATAGAAATAATAGTGATTATGCTATGCTAACTAGTATGTGCCCATAGTGCCAGGCTAATTTATTAAGCTCTGTATAGTGAGTGCTACTAGGCTAACTATAATATGCATGCGTATATTAGTGATTATGCTATGCTAACTAGCATCTATCATAGTGCCATGCTAACTGATTTACCTCTGTAGAGTGAGTGCTAAGGCTAAGCTAGCTATAATGTAAATATATTAGTGATTATGCAATGCTAACTAGCATGTACAAGTAGTGCCAGGCTAATTGGTTTACCCCTGTAGAGTAAGTGCTAGGCTAACTATAATATACATACTAGTGATTATGCTATGCTATCTAGCATGTACCCATAGTGCCAGGCTAACTGGTTTAGCACTGGAGTGCGTATGCTGGTGGAGTCGCGTTGCTAATACCGATGCGGCGGCGGGGCCGTTTCCCATCGACCCAGCGTGCGATCACATGGCCCCGCGTTTGTTTTTGGTTTTTCCGCAGGACCGCGCGCGTTACTGTGCATGTAAAGATGGCAAACATCCCCCTCGCTGATGACAGGCACAGTATGCATGTGCGTGCACGGAATCGCCCCTCTCCCCCCCCTTCTCCCTCCCCCCCAAATAGATCAATGATGGTAAAGGTCTCTTGTTCAAACAGATATCTGACAGCTAAGCTTCCCTGTAAAGCTGTACCGCGGCCTGACAGGCATGCCGCGCCCCCGCCCCCCCCCCACCTCGGCCCGGCCTGAGCAGCCATCATTATTCATAAAGCGCCGATTGCTTCCTTAAGCAAACGCAGCCGCCCCGCCCAGCTGCTGCCGCCGCCTCCGCCGCCGCGCTAGCGGGGAATAAACATCAAACCCGGCGCTGCCACGCTATGAATATTAATCTGATGGAGACGGAGGAATGGAGTGAGGGGAGGATTCATTACTATGCACAATCCTTTCCCAAAATATTTTTTTCTGAATTAATACCCTTCTGAAATCAACGTGATGCGTATAGCTGAAGGAACGGATGAACAGATGAAGTCTCGTTTTTCCTTCATGCTATGGCTTGTGTTGAATCTCAGGTCGTTGGTATAATTTTCCCTGAGTTCGTTCTTTGATAAAGGTGATGAGGGAGCGGCCATGTTGCTCCTGGATGTCTGGAGGTGGGCTGCAGAACGAGGGGATTGAACTCAGAACCTTTCCGCTGTGAGACGCCCCAGCCCCGAGACCAGCGGTTCCCAGGTCCCCGCCATGAAGGTGGAGTTCAAGAATTGAATGCTTAACCCTGACCCAGGTCATTATACACTTGGCCCCGTGAAGGACGTTCTATTGATCAAAGTCTCAGCCCTGTGATGGAGCCCTGCCCAGTTAGCGTGCAGGAGACTTTCAGAATTCATAACCCTCAATAACAGTTTTGCCCACGCTGAGCGGCTGGGAGCTGTGTGACGCGGACAAGCGTAGCTCGGCTAGCTGAGTGGGAGGGGCTTATTCTGAGTGGGAGGGGCTTGTGATGAGTGGGAAGGTTTTTGGAGGGTCTGATAGTACAGATAGGGGCTGTCCAACATTTTCGAGCTAGTTGAAAAGTTACACAATGCAGCTTTAATAATCAATAATGCAATTGCCTTTTAGGAGCATGCATCCAGAGTTTGCAGTGTGTGAAACATTGTGAAAGTAAACCAGTATTTAAACCATACTGGTCGTGATGTGGGACATGGTTCTTGCCCTACAGCAGCTCTTAGTTGGTTGGCCTCAAGTATCTGTTTGGGATCCTGCTCTGCCTCAGACCGGGACCTGAAAGTACCAGGACCCAGCAGTAGGCGAGCCTCAGAAGCAGACAGCCTGGACCGGGACCTCAGGAGGGGGACTTTAGGCCCAGACCGCCACTAGATCACCATGGGGGCGAGCCTCCGGCCGGGTGCTGAGACCTCGAGCTCTTCTGACAGCTCAGAGCTAACAAACAGACCAGGGGACAGGAGTCAGGGGTGAGGAGGGGAGAGGCAGGAGGAACAAGGAGACGAGGGGGTGAGGAGGGGGGGAGGAGGGGAGGAGGGGAGGAGGGGTGAGGAGGGGAGGAGGGGAGGAGGGGGTGAGGAGATGAGACTTCAGAGACAAAGGGGAGAGGGGTTGGGAACGATCAGATGTTGTAACGGGTAAATGTAAATGTAATGAGTAAATTACTTTTAAAGGGCCCTACTTCAACACCAGCCTGCCGTCACAGGCCGCCTGCCGTCACAGGCCGCCTCCACATCTGGCCTCCAGGGACTCCACAAGGGGGGGGGGGGGATTCATCCAGTTGTTTGATAACAGATATAAGGAGATGGTAGCCCTACGGCTTGAAGTTCCTTCTCTGTGGGTAACAGACAACAGAGCTACACTCCATGGAGAGGACCAAACGATGAATCAGGGGAGCTAGACTACATTATAAAAGGTAATAACCTAGTATAGCCTAGGTGGTTGTCATGGTTACCGCCAACTCGACGACCACGACGCTCCCCAAGCCGCCTGCGGGGTGAGAGTAAATATTGCCTCCGATCGGGACTAGATTTGGGTCCTAGCAGAAAAAAAAAATTAAAAAAACGTCGGAAATGCGGTGTGTATTTAGTCTCTGTACAACGAGTTGGTTGTCATGTGCAGAGCATCGTTGTCATGCGTATCGTTGACATGTCGTCATGGTTACAGTGTTGAGCCGCCAACAGACAATTTGATTCGTTGTCCGATTTCTAAACTAGTATTTTCATAAATATGTCAGCCTATCTGTAAAAATATTGACAAACTAATAACATGACAAAACGAAAAAAATTCGTAAAATAAATTGAACAACAACAATGTGTAGGCCTATTCCAGCACATTTCAACGCAGGCCGAACAAAGCGGGTTAATAATCGACAGTCGCTTATCGAGACGGAAGCATGACGGAGGATTTCCGGCTGATAAGGGAACGGTTAGACACGCCCCCTCCTGCAAACACTGATTTAAATTATCAAGCTCAGGTTTTGTATAGGCCTAGGTCTAACAGCCGATGAAGAACACCTTTGGTGGGAAAAAATATGTAAACCCCATAGGATTAAGCCGAAATAAAAGCCATCAAGTTATCATTCACATGTTTCCCGAATAAAGGGGAACCATTGTTAATTGTGGAAGAAAAGTGTTATCTCAAAAAAAAAACATTTAATAGGCCTATAGCAAGGTTAATATTAAAAACGCAGCCGTGTAGAACAGGCCTGTAACTACATTATCTGAAATATAAAAAAATAGATATATCTTTAATTCTGAGGATTCGTAAGATTAATAAATTCGTAGGAGTTGGTGAATATTTAATATTTATAATTGGAGGATGGTAAAGGATGAAGGCTGTACTCGTAGCACGTGACTCGGAGCAGCTTCATATTTCCCCTATCTCTCCATCCTCCTCCCGACGGTCACTAAACAAAGTCCGTCTGCCGCCAAGGCAGGGGCTGGTGGGCCGCATGCCCTCCTATAGGTCCGCTACCCTCACCCTAAAGACACGAAGGCCCGGATATAACGGGAGATTTACCGGAATTTACAGAGAAAACAGATCAACGTGTCTGGCTTTGAAACCCTCGAACTTCTCCCGGCTTTGATGTCCCGGGCGTGTGTGTGTGTGTGTGTGTGTGTGTGTGTGTGTGTGTGTGTGTGTGTGTGTGTGTGTGTGTGTGTGTGTGTGTGTGTTGTGTGTGTGTGTTGTGTGTGTGTGTGTGTGTGTGGTGTGTGTGTGTGTGTGTGTGTGTGTGTGTGTGTGTGTGTGTGTGTGTGTGTGTGTGAGAGAGCGTGTGTGTGTGTGCGCACGCGTGTGTGTGTGCGTACGCGTGCACGCTGAACCTGGGTGGCCAGGCTTTAAGACCCCCCCACTAACACCGCAAACCCCTCATTTATCCGCTAAAGCCGCCGGGACAGGAGCCCCCGTCTGCGGCTAATCCCGTCAGAATGGACCGGCTCAGCGACGGGGCCCGCGGGCCGCTCGACACTGACGTGACGACACCGATCGACCGGACGCTGACAAAACCCACAACAACACAATTGTGAACCGGAGGTCTGCAGTCTGGGTCTACCTGCGGGACCCCCAGGCCTGACCAGTGGACCAGATCCCCAGGCGGACCTTCTCTTTTATAGAAATATCTGACCCAAGGGCTGATTATTGGAGACATTAAATGAGAATTCACAGGCAAAAGAATCGCATAATAAAGCATGTGGTGACCGGATACATATAACATGTAAGAAGTGTATAGCGGATGTGGGCCCTTCCACCTTCCAGCTCTAAGTGTGTTCAAGGAACAAAGAGCAGCGGCGCTTTATGTTCATTAACCTCCGCACGTCCCTCTCCGGTTTCCATGGCAATGGGAGGAGAACGAGGCGAGGCGGGAAGGTGGTTTTACTCCGTGCCCCGCGGCGTAAAGGCGCATCATCTCCCGTTTAGGTCTACAGCAAACAGCGCAGCGCTGTCCTCGGTTTTTATTTATTGCCGGACTCGGCTGTTTCCTCTCCTCAATGGGGACCTGCAGGTGTCGGGGTAGGCTATAGCCTTTTAACAATATGGTCAGTATTCTACTATAAAAGTCACAGCAGAATTATAAAGGCCAAGGACCACATTTTTATAAAGATCGTTATTGTCTATTAGCCAATCTTACTTGTTTCCTTAAGGCCTTCACGAAATAAACTAATGAGAATTAGGCTGTTAGGCCTAGTTATTTTCTTTATGAACGAATTGAGCCAAAACATATTCTTCTAAAAAAAAAAACAGTCAAATCCTTCAGAAGGAGCTGCTGGATAAACAGCCTGCAAGGCCAAAAGAAAGTGAATGAAAGTTTAAACTATTTAAATAATAACTGTATAGAGAAACACTTCCTGAAATAATAGAGAAAACGGTAGGGGAGGAAAGTGTATTTGCCGTTCATTTAACCTCTTTATAAACTAACAGACAAAGCCTTCGTGTTAATTACTTAAATTGCCTTCCATCCTTTTTATATTTCCGTCAGAGCGCGGGAAACCCGGCATGGGGAGAGCCGCTGATTGGTCAGTCCAGGAAAGAGGCCCCGCCCACTCTGGGCTCGGACCCCTGGATGATCTAACACCCAGCATACCAACACTTAAGTTCTAGGGCTGTTATGCAGGACAATGCAAAGCATTTCACCGAATTGTTATTTGGCAACTCATTAAAATCATATTTTATAAAATCACTAATTTTTAACTAACGATGTTGTATACCGTCAGTCTGTAACAGAACCTCAAAACAATGAATATTCTATTCTGCATTATTGTATATGCCCACTGTCTGTATATGTTGTGTTTACTTTCTTTACCTACTTTCTTTGTGCAGTATTATATTATAGGTTGTTTGGTAAAAAATATTACTTGCACATTTGGAGTATGGGGAAACGCAATTTCAGTCCACTGTGTAATTACTTGTTGCGTGGTCTGATTGACAATGAAGTTCACTTTGACATGTCTGAATGGCCTAAAAAGAATGGGCTTAGATTTGACTATTCTATAGGCTAATGTGTGTTGCTCCCCATCTCGGTTGGTTTTTTAGTCGTATTTTACCTCCCTAGAATAAACATGTGCTTATTTTGGCCGTCCATCATTTCTATTTTTACGTGGAAATGACATTGATCTGCAAATCAAACAATCGCCTGCCAGCGATTGATCTGAATCATTGAGACAAAATCTGTTTTATGACAACATGGCCTAAAACACAAACCGTAGCGTTTCCGACCTATATAGCTCTTCATAGATCTGCACAACAAGGCGAGAACGCTGAAGCATGTGAGGGTTATCAATCGAGACGCCTGGTTGTAAATGGTATCGACAGCACACGTTCTTTTGTCTCATCACCCGGGGACGCGCAGTATAAAAAAAGTGGCGCTATGGCGCCGTCTACTGGTGAGTGTCCGCCATTGCGCTGCGTGTCAGTACCTGGTCAGCACCGCTTGTCTGAGGGATGATGGTACGGAGTAGGCCTACAGACGTCCTCCTTCGTTTCTTCAATAGCACCTGTTTAAATAATCACATAACAAAGAAACGAATAAGCAGGTAGGCCTACGTTAGGCCTACTTAACGTTTCTTAGAGATAAAGCCGAAGACATAGGATGTTGATTGGTCAACGTGATATCTTAGCCATACAAAACAAGTGGCAAACCACATAGGCCTAGCTATCCTGGCTAACCGAATAATACGGATCTCAAACAACAAACAGACGAAGCTATAACATTGTGAATCTTTCTAATCCGTTTATGTTAAGGAAGCCAATCCTGTAGCCTACAGGCCATAACCTCGGGAGGAAAGTTTTATTTGAGAACCTAGCATGCCTGCGCGCTGCTCGACACAGGTGCTGTGTCGCCACCTCGTGGCTGAAACGCAGCGATACACCCGCATCTCCCGCCATAGTATCGAATCCCGCGTCGACCAACATTTCCCCTTTGATCCAAATCTAAATGATAGTGTTGTAAAGATACTCTAGATATCTACAAAAAGACCACCACAATCGAAAGCTGAGGTTCCTTTCGTAAAACATATGCTGCACTTCAGAAAAAGCTTTAAAAAACAGAAATTATTTGGACAATTACAGAGTAAATTGAAGGTTTTTACATGCAGTTTTAGAACCGTTTAACTTTAAAGCAGGGTATCACAATGTCAGTCGTAAATTGTGTCGATAAAAACTATGAGTCAAAAATACATGTGCATACACACATTGTGCCTTTGAGCCAACAGCCAAGAATTGTACAGACAGAGAACGGTGGTTTTAATGGTTTTCTTTTTAAGGTTCGAACAAGTATATAAATACATGCACTCTTCTGTGTGTTCCCGGTCCTCGGGTCCGACCAAAGCCTCTTCTCGCTGGGCGGGCTGGCAGTTCGGTCCTCAAACCCCCGAAGACCTTAAAGGAAATGGTCGGAAGCAGCGCTTTGTAGAACTTTGTTTTCTGAACATACTATCACTCCTCCAGGCCTGAGACTCCGGCCCTGCTGTCCCCAACGCCTCGTAAAACCCGACCGACCGTCCGAGCAGACGGCCACCGCAGGCCTTCGGGGGGGCGGCTGAAGAACGTCGTCAAAGACACAACGCGATACAGGCCTTCGGGGAAGCCCCCGCCCATGGAAACACATCGCGTCCGGGAAGCGCTTAGTCCCGGGGGAGAACCCACCAGGACGGGCGAGGCCACCAACAGACAGGGAGAACGTCCGGAGAGAACGTCCGCCGAGCCCAGAATAGGTCCGCCAGGGTCCGGACCGTCAGGGGAGCGGACAGTGAGTCCAGCCCTTGGCTCGGTTCTTGTTTGGGAACGTTCCTTTTGGTTACTGCATTTGTGATCTTTGGAGTGGATCCGTTAAATAGCAATGGGAGGGCGGGGTGGGGGGGCGGCTCAGCTCCCTACGCCAAGGATACACAGGGTGTCGCCAGGGGCTGAAGATGAGATGTTTATAGATGACCGTACGTAGGGTTGGGTATCGAACAACGGTGCCATTTGGCACCGACCGAATTATGTCGGTCCTACCGAGTATCGAATTGTTTTGGAGAAAAAGGTGCCAAATTTCGATACTTTACGGTAGACGACGCGAAAGCTTTTATTTTATTATTTTTATCTTCCTCCATAAAGAACTCCAACTGAGATAATGGATAGATGCAAGTTTACTGCAACTTTATCATTAGTAACCCACGTAGATGGCAAATTATAAAAAAATATGTTATGTTGTATACATGATTCATTTGGAAATATATGAAAATGCCCTCATAAACAATAAATCTGCCAGTTGCAAACGTTGACTTCATTGCATTGTCATTAATCTCAAGTCCTTTATAATCTACGGAAAGTGCTATTAGAAGAGTTATTAACGAGAATATGGTGCTCAATGTATAAATCATTTATAGAAAAGTAGTTCGCCGATAATCCTATAAGGTTTTCATAATATAAAGTATCGGAAAAAGTATCGTGAAGGTATCGTATCGAATTAAAGGTATCGGTTTCGGTATCGGTATCGAAAATTTTCAAACGATACCCAACCCTAACCGTACGTCACGTACGAGAACCTCGACATCATCCAGGGAAGCTACACCAAGCTGTGGTGTGCCGGCGATGGATAAGCTGTCCCTAGACAGTTGGCTCGTTCTGATACTGCCCATCATGTTCCAACACGAGACAGTGTTGTCCAAATGATGCGTCCCATGACAACGCTAGAGTAGCCTATTGTGGCGAGCAGCACAGGAAAGTCGAGATGGTAGTGATGGGTCGGTCTCGAACGAGCCGGTTCAAAGAGCCGGCTCTTTATCTATATATAGATAGATATAGATATGAAGATCTCCATGCTACGGGTGCGCAGTGCACGCTATGCCTGTGTGAAGCGACTGACTGTCACGTGAGCATGCAACCAATAAAGTGGGGACAGACAAGGATCATACCCTTAAGCCAGGGACACACCAAGCCGACCGTCGGGCGTCGCGCCTCGTCGGCACCAGTCGGACGGCGTCGTAACCGCGTCGGTTTGGTGTGTTCCTTTCCGTCGGGCAGCGTCGGAAGCCCTCGGGTCTCGTCGGGGCCGATTCAACACTGCTCAGCTTCGGGACTTGTCGGCCGGTCGGGAAGAGTAAGACTCGTCGGGTACTCTGATTGCCGCTGTGTCGCATAGGACGATTATTTGACGGGCGGTTGCCGAGTCAGCGAATCAGCGCGCGGTGTTGCGGTGTGTCAGGGGCTTTAAAGCCCCTGACACACCGCCGCCCACGACACGACCAGACGCCCGACGCCCGCTTGCCCGCGGCGGTCCCGTTCGCCTCTCGTCGGAGACAGTCGGGAAGAGAGGAAGCAGTGAACACACCGCCACGGACCCACTCCGCGACGACACAGCAGTCTGTATGTTCTGCCGGCTTGCGTGAGATGCAATAATTCTCCATAACAGCGGGTTGGCGCTAGTCTCGTGCCCG
>OLKM01000835.1:76951-81951 GCA_900291075.1 Melanogrammus aeglefinus
GGCCGTGGTTTGTGGGTAGCTGAAGCCGGGGCTCTGGGCCTGCCAGCCCACCCCAGCAGGGCTCATGTACCCTGACCCGCCGTAGAGCCCGTACTGGCCGGGCGGGGAGTAGGCGCAGGTCGACACGTACCCGGACAGGTTCGACGAGCACTGAGGTGTACACATTTTATTTCTCAGAGTATATCGCACACGCGCGCGCGCGCACACACACACGCACGCACGCACGCACACACCCAGACCCCCCCCCCCCCCCCCCCCCCACACCCCCACACACACCAACACACCACACACACACACACACACCCACACAACACACACACCACACACACACACACACACACACACCACACAACACACACACACACACACCTCTTTTACGTCATTGGGTGTACCTGAGAGTATTTGACGTCTGCTTCTGACGCGGTCTTGTCCACGTGGACAGCGCGCGCGGAGGGGAACACACCGGCCCTGCCCGCCCACTCCTCCATTATTGGCGCGTATCCGTCCGATCCGGATAAAGCTGTGGGAGATTATTTAGATTTAATGTGCAGAATTTAGTGAGGCTGTCCGTCTTATCCAGATCAATAAGGTCCGTATAAGCCAAGATCTATAATATTTTGATATCAGTTTAACCTGACGAGTTAGTTTTTTGCACTGAATTCAAGGTTTTTTAATTTTAGTATGGAGAATAACCCGAGATTAATCTAAATAACTAAAACAGTTTAGTTGTCTCTCCTCTATTGAACTACGCGTTAGATCTAAATGTAAAATGTTCCCATTTATTCTTGGACTATCTGGTGGAACATCCAGCTGCCTGGCTCATTGGTATCAGGTCACTGAAGGGCCGCTGTGTGTCTTTCCCTTCAGTTCGTTTCTCTTTTTAAAAGCCTCACATGGTTATCGGTATGTTGCGTAAAGGCATGCGTAACGGCGCGGACGTCAACGCTGATGTGTGTGCTGGAGACCGACCATATGGTTGTCACGTGCTGCGCCCACCTGAAGGGTCCATGAAGGAGCGAATCCCGAGGATGTTGCTGACCGTGTGCACTGACGGCCAGGCCCGCGATAGCCCCACGTGCGACGCGGAGACCCCTCCGACCTTGCTCCCCGGTGAGGGCCCCAGGGCTCCAGGGAAGGAGTAGGCGTGCACGGGGCTGCAGGCCAGCGGGCCTATGTGGGTCTTGGTGTGGTGGTTCTCATACTGGTTCGACTGGGAGAGGTTCCCGATCTTGTTCCGTAAGATCCGGCTGATGGAGCTCACGGATGGGACGTTGTATTTGTCACAGACCGCGTCCGCGAGGAGCCGGTCCCGAATCTCCCACGCAAATATCCCCGGGTCTCCCTGTTTGTAATTACGGATGTTCTTCACCACGAGCGGCGTGGTCACGCGTGGCTTGCTGCCGCCGATGGCGCCGGGCAGGACCGAGCCGGTCTCGTGGTACCGCGCGAGGATCTTGCTCACGCAGCCGTGGGACACGCGCAGCTGGCGGCTGATGTCGCACGGGCGGACCCCTAGCTGGGCCAGCTCCACGATGCGGAGCCGGAGCCCGTTGGGCAGCGGGCGGCCGTTGACGAAGACCCCGCCGAGCTGGTTGACCTCCCCGTAGGACTGGTCTGGAGGGACGGGGGGCGAACGGGAGGGGTGGAGTTTAGGAAAAGGAATTCAACATTAATGGAGGTTATGGGTAGCGGAATCAAACACTATCAGAAACACAAAAACCCACTTCCATGGGTGTTATATCAGATTTCTTTGGATGAATAAAAAAAGGATTATCTCCAATGTATTGTTAATATTTAAAGGTCACGCATTAATGAACAATGAATAATTAATTGTTCCTGAATTACAATTATTGCAACATCCCTTCGAAGTGTAGCCTATCCACTCAACGCTACTCAGTTAATGTGTCGATCATCCAAGGTTAGTATGAACACGTCAGCTTCACACATTGAGGCTGCATCGCCAAATATTGCTATATATACAGACAGACAGTGATATACGGCTTCTGGAATAGTTCTAGTGGTCATACCCATGGCCCGCGGCTCCTGTCAGCGACGGCAGAAAACCATTTCCTCAGGCATAGAGTCCCGCTGTGCGCCGTCACTCCGACGTCCCCATGTGTGTAAAACGAGCTTTACGCAGTGCAGTGGGCTGGAGCGCGCTGTCCGCCGTACTTCTGCTCCGCCGCGCTGGAGTCGGCCCTGCTGTCCCTCCTCTCGCTCCGTGATGCTCCTCCAGAGCCTCTCCTCCTGAACGGTCGGCGGTCACCGATGCGCGACAGGACGTCCCACGCGAGCCGCGGGGTTCGGATTCCAAATGGACCTCAGCGCGTGGTGGTTATTATTGAGCTCCTCCCCCCTCCCTCTCATACTAATACCTGAGGTTATTATTTAACCCCTCCCCCCTCGTACCTGTGGCTATTATTACTTCCCTCCCAATAATAATTTAAAAGTTAAAAAGTATGATAAAATATTTTAAATAGGCCTATATAAAAATACGTCTAAACGTTCTCGATTTTTAGGATGGTTCGTGTAATATAACTTAAGGTATACGGTGGATCGGTAACAAAATGCAAACTTTAATTAGTAGGCCTAGCCCTAAACCAACACTACATTTCGTGCGATTATCGAGACCCAAGACATTCTTCTTTGGGAACGAGAAACGAAAATGGAAAAAGAAACGAAAATTGAAAGTACACAATTCAACTGTAACTGAAGAGTTACAACATTTTCCATTCCTAACTGGATGTGTAATGTATGTTTGTTATCCGTCGATTCAAATAATAAAAAAGTAGGCCTAATATGGATTTTACGCACCAGACAAAAAATCTCTGGTCTATAGGGTCGACCTACGGGTATAAACCGGTGGTCTGACCTATCAATCAATTTGTAAACCCATTACATTTAATTAATTATCAATTGGAACAATAACCCATTAATTCTAAAATCAGATATCCCTCAAACCGGACACCTCGATTAGAACTCTGTCCGGTTCAAATCTGCCAACCAGAAGTTGTCCTAGACCCGCCCACTCCATCAGGTAGATAAGTGGTCGTCATGGAGTCCGTCCCGCCCCCGAGAGAAGCGGGCAGAAAAGAGCATTAACGCGATACTTCACATTGATTATTGCGTTAGAAGGTCAGAAGGCCGACCGAGAGGGAACATGGCTTCAAAAGATATTACATATAGGCCTATTTCATATAAAAAAAACCCCTATGTAACTTTTCCACTTTTTGTTCATATTTCTTTTTTATATAAATGTTATCTTTATTTGCACTAATATGTCATATTTTGCCGCAGTGGGCCTAAATTCCCTACCCATGATAATAAAACATATCCCATAAATAAACAGAAATGTTCGTAACGAGGGGCCTTTAATAGCCTGATGGTAAGTTCAGTTAAGTTCAAGATCCTAAAACATCTCATCTCTGGCCGGATGGTTACGCTTCATCAACTTTCAGGTTCGCAGGCGAAGTGGAATCTATTTGAGGTACTACAGCGCCCCCCTCTGGATGGATAACCGCATCGCAACTCTTCACATAACCTCCGGAAACTACATGACGCCGTCTGACTAATGATACTCATTGAAATCAAGGCTTTTAGCTGTGGTAATCAGGTGGAGAGATGTAGGAGATCTAAATTAGGATCTGAAAAACAGTTTAGCCATAGCTAATAATCTTAACTCGTTTAATCTGTGCGTAAATGTGCACTAATTGATTTTTTATAATTGAATCTCTGTGTAATCAGTCCTGGAGACGGAAAACGTGGCGATATGGAGCTCTACCACTAGGTGTCGCTCTCCGCCCATTTTTAAAGAGGTTGAGGCCGGCATTTGCAGACAACAGCGTGTTATCTGTAGACTGTCAAAAGCAGGGGACAGAAACGGACCATCTCCGTGTTCACTTTCAGGGGCCCAGTGTTCCGTTAGGGACCTTAAAGGGGCCTCTGACGCATGGCCTATAGTTTCAACTGAGTTTGTTTTGGGACTAATACTACATTTGAAAGAGATTATAAGTTAAATAAATGTTATATAAGAGCTAAACGTTGTTTATTTCAACAGGCTGTACCATCTTGAATCTCAACCCTATGATTAAATGAGCAGCATTAGTCTGAACCTTATCTTAAGTGTCACAACGTTTGAAATAAGTGAAGTATTTATAAAAAGCGACTCAAATTATTAGCCAACAGAGAGCTGAGAGGAAGATACCCACTAGGGCTACACTCTCTGACCTTTGACCTACAGGTCACCCTAAGTAGGCCCAGGTCACTCCTGAGTGGAGCTATTGCTTTTAATTAGGCCTATATATGCATTACCTTGCCACATTGTATTTCTGGATAATGACACCTATAGATAGCCACCATCGGGTTACTTTTCATTATTTGTGGTTGTTTGTAATTAACTAGGCCCACTCATTGAATTTGTAAACGAATTTGTTAATTAATTAATAACACACCAACAGCAATAACAGTTAATAGTCCTAACTAGTCATAATACTAATGATGTGTTTGTTTGTATACCGTCAGTAGGCCTACAACGCCGCCCCGCTGGTCCAGTCAGTCAAACCCCTCCCCTCTGGGTTGGTCCAGTCACTAAAGCTCCGCCCCTCTGGGCTGGTCTGGTCATAAAACTCAAACCAAAAGTTTGTCTGGCGCGTGAGCTGACCCGTAGCCTATAACGTCTGAAATTAGGCAGCAAATAAACCGGATTAACGCGATTTGAATGCAATGATCGCAAAATAACGGGGGGCTAATGAATATCAATCCCGCAAGGCAGTGAATGGATGTGGATCTCATGGGTTTAACGGCAACATTTTGACCCGTAGTTTTCTTCTAGCTCGTTTTGTATTGCTTTTAGTTTTTAAAGACGAACGTGGGACGAGAATAGGATTTATTATGCGAGTGATGTGTGTGATATATCTGTGTATCTTTGTATGTGTGTGTGTGTGTGTGTGTGTGTGTGTGTGTGTGTGTGTGTGTGTGTGTGTGTGTGTGTGTGTGTGTGT
>OLKM01000835.1:84451-129451 GCA_900291075.1 Melanogrammus aeglefinus
ATCCCTTAACTTAAATACCGTAAATGATCGTTTAATTCCTTCAGTCATTAAGGAAGTCTTGTTTATTAGTGCATGATATTACTATGTTATATTCAATAATATATTAACTCTGTCTTAAACAAGTTCTATTATTTATGTTGGCCTGTTTGAAGTCTATTCCAAACGTTTTTAAATCGAGTTAATGTTTATTAAAAATGTGATATGGATACGACTTGATTTATATTGCCATTTAGAAGGGGACTATTTCTAGTAGCCAAGTATATATTATTTGAAATTTTTTGACCAGATAATTATCTGTATTGTTATCTGTATTATTTTTTATTAAGTTACATGATTGCATGAATTAATTACAAAATGTGCGTGTGTTAAAGTTTGATACGATTAATATACTTATTATTCATATATGCCTATATCGTTATTAGTACCAAAGATTCCATAAGATGAAAGTTATTTAGGCCTATTTCCAAATCATACGATGCTATAAGAGACATTATTAAATGTATATTAATTATCTTTATTAAAATCGTACGATGCTGTATATTATTAAGTAGGCCTACAAGAGACGTTATAAATGAATAAAAATGATCAATATTAAAATCATAAGGTAGTGTATTAATTATAAGAGACGTGGCTGATTAAGTTATTCATGTTCAAATCGAAAGATTCTGCATCTATAAGAGACTTTATGAAGCTATACAAGTTATATTTAAATGAAAAGATCCTGTTATGTATTAATTATAAAATATGTTATAAAGGTTTATAAGTTATCTATATAAAACACAAGATGTATTAACTATAGGAGAGGTTCTAAAGGTATATAAATTATAATATAATCATAAGCTGCTGTATTGTATAACAATAAGAGTTATAAAGGTATTTGAGTTATATTATGACATAAACTGCTGCATTATAACTCAGTTATAAGGGTATATAAGTTATTAATATATTAATTATAAGAGCTAATGGTAGACAAGTTATATTATAATCGTATGAACTATAAGAGTTCTAAAGGTATATATAAGTTATCTTATGAGCATAAATATAAAAAATAAATAAAAGAGTTTTATGAGTTATTTATATTTTGTTCATGACCACAAGAGTTCTAAGGTAGCTTATATATAAGTTATCAATATTATAATCATAAGATGCTGTATTAATTACGAGTCCTAACGGTGTCTCTCTTCCCCAGTCCACTGTCTCGCGGCAGGCTCGAGGTCCAAGTCTCCAGAACTCTCCACGGATGAATCCCAGGACGTGGACCGCCTCACGGGGCGCGAGGACGGCGTGAAGAAGCGAAAGCGGCGCGTGCTCTTCTCCAAGGCGCAGACCTACGAGCTCGAGCGGCGCTTCCGGCAGCAGCGCTACCTGTCGGCGCCCGAGCGCGAACACCTGGCCCGCGCGCTGCGACTGACGCCCACCCAGGTGAAGATCTGGTTCCAGAACCACCGCTACAAGATGAAGCGCGCGCGGGCCGAGAGGAGCATGGAGATGATCCAGCTCGTGTCGCCGCCGCGGCGCGTGGCCATCCCCATTCTGGTGCGGGACGGGATGGCGTACGAGGGCTTCAGGACGCACGAGGCCGTGGAGGCCACGCTCAGGGCCGGGCTGCCCCTATCCACGTGCAGTGGCTACTCCCTGTCCCACATGCACGTGCACTCCCACTATGGGCCGGACGTGATGTCGCAGCTGTCCGGCTTGCACGGGCTGTACCGCTGGACCTGCCCCGGGAAATAAACACCTCTCAGCGGATTACCTGAACGGCACTGACTTGTTCCGGTGTGGGGGGAGGGTGTGTGTGTGTGTGTGGGGGGGGGGGGGGGGGGGAGCTGGAGACTGACTGAGAATGATGAGGAGAGAAATTTTGAATTTCAAAAAACAACCTGTGGTGTATTATTAGATCGTGTTTGATATTTTTGGTATTTTCTGACCGTTGTGTTTGATAAAGGAAATGCTATTTTGACTGTAAGAAACTTCCCGTGCGTTTTATATTTATGAAGGTGCTTTGTGCGTGAAAACGTGATATTTATATGTTGAATAAACCATGGTACTTATTATGCACGTAATATTTTTCTCTTAACTTTGAGAAAAATATATTCAGCTTTCTGAAAATAGGCTATAGGCCTACCTATAATGTAGGCCATCCAGCATAAATACCAAATATTTGTTTCGATTAAATAACAGACACGTAGCGTATAGGCTTCATTCAGGCCTGGACTCTGATGTCTTTAGAGACAACATCTCCTTTGTTACAAAACCAGCTGCAGACCCACGAGCCAAAAAATGTAAACTTCACCCAAGAGGACTTGGTGACAATTCCGTAAAGGCGCCACAACTTTCACTTGTTCTACTGCCTTTTCAAAGACGGATCTTTTTTCGGATTGGATCCCACTATTTTCACGCCGCTCTAAAGATCTTTATCATCAGTAGGAAAATGGAGACGGTCATCTAAAGCAACCGATACTCCGAAGCTGATAATCCTGCTCCTAATCCGTCTGAAGATCAACGCCTGCAGGCCCGACCACCACGTCAACGACAAGAAAACAAACCGACCAGCCCAATTAAAGATCGCTTCTATTAGTTTTAATTGTCGCCGCTGCAGACTAAACATTGAGGGGTTACAGTAACAGAGACGCCCCTAACACAACACGTCGGGGTCCCGGGGTCAAAGGGCACCGGGATTACAGGGCTTTGCAAAGCCAGAATTACTCATCGTTTGACAATGAAAGACCCATAAACCCTTTAGTGAGTCCCTGTGTGTGTGTGTGTGTGTGTGTGTGTGTGTGTGTGTGTGTGTGTGTGTGTGTGTGTGTGTGTGTGTGTGTGTGTGTGTGTGTGTGTGTGTGTGTGTGTGTGTGTGTGTGTGTGTGTGTGTGTGTGTGTGTGTGTGTGTGTGTGTGTGTGTGTGTGTGTGTGTGTTGGGGGGTCTTTATTCAGATAAGGTCGGCTCATCCCCATAAAGACTGAGCGGTATTGAGGTCTGATGGTTTCTATCCAGGCTGGAACTTCTGTCGACATTTTGGATTCCATCCCAAAGAAGATCCGATGAAAAGAGTGAGCGTCTCTTCTAAACGCACCTGTTCTTTGAGGGTTTTTTTCTGCTGCTTTTTACACCCGCAAACATTTAAATGTATCAAAATCTATCGTCTCTTGCATTGTTATAATTCAGGCCAATGCCTATTGGCAGTAAATAACCACCAATATTTAATGTAGGAGTTTCACCATTTAAAGAGCTGTGAACCCATGACCCGTGTGACCGCACGATGGCAGCAGATCCTCAGAAAACAAACCGTGATCTGGACAGACCGGGAGACACAGAACTCTAATTAAACAAAAAGGCATCTTCTTAACTAAAAAACCAAACGAACACACGTGGATTGTCTGCGCATTAAATATTTAACATAGGACTACGGATTGTCTATAAAGTCCATCAATGCAAAATATTTTGAATGCAACTCATTTGTATTCATATGTTGGATTATTTCGGCTTTAATCCGAGAAGAAAGGCATCAAACATAAAGCCTTCTGAAAATATCTTGGTGACAGAGGTATTAGAAAAATGTATTCTAAGTATTAGCTTAATACTAATGCTTAAGTATTATATTTTAAGTATTAGTATTAATCCACTTACTTTTCAATCAGTAGTGAAATCAAAAATTCTGAGTTTCTTTCCCACCAAGGCAAGGTTCTGAGGTGAAGCCTCCTGTCTAGACATCAGCAATAATCATAAAGATATGAATTCACCGGTTGGAACGGATGGTTTGTCCTCCTCTGAGCTGTGAGGTCGACGTCTCGCCGCCAGGGGGCACTCCAGTGCAACAGCTGGTAACGAAAGACTGCGAATTCAGTCTCCGTCTCAAGCGCTGAAGAATAACCTGTTGGATAGTAAAAAATGAGGATTTATTTATTAATGACGACTGAATCCTGATGCACAGCATTAGTATGTTACTTAACCAAAATAAATGTTTTTGATGTCACTGATTAATTTACGTTATGTCCGACACCTCCGTGAGGGGGCGCTAGTGTGCGTGCGGTGCGTGTGTGTGTGTGTGTGTGTGTGTGTGTGTGTGTGTGTGTGTGTGTGTGTGTGTGTGTGTGGTGTGTGTGTGGTGGTGTGTGTGTGTGTGTGTGTGTGTGTGTGTGTGTGTGTGTGTGTGTGTGTGTGTGTGTGTGTGTGTGTGTGTGTGCGCGCGTGGTAGGCTATCACTAGTGGGAGAGAGTGAGACAGAAATAGAGGTGGGGGGAAATGAAACCCACACGCATCCTGATAGAACAGACCCTTTGACGTAACAGCCTATATTTAAAAGAAGTTCATAGACCCTCCTGAACGTGAGATGAAATGTACAGATAATATTACTGTTATGATCCAACATGTCCTCACCCATGTTACAGATATGGAGCTCAGACTGCTTTATCACTGTTATTATACTATTGAATATGAACGTTATTACTCTATTCATGGCTGAGTACCAACATCAATAAAAACTGTTGATCTAAGGGGCTCCAAACTGAAGTCGACTTTCCAACATTCTCGCAGAGGGAGCGATGGGAGGTGCCGGCTACCCGGCGGAGCTTCAGCCTTAACGTCGGTGCGCATGGGCTTCTAGGCTACATCACGGACCGGGCGGCGGGTGATGGGGTTGTAGTGGGGTTGCTAGGCTACGGAGCTAATCCCTCGCAGACCTCAGGTACTCAGCGGGGCTCGACTCACGGCGCCCACGCGGAGCGGCGCATGCGCACGAGCGCCCGGAGAACAAAAGAGCCGGTGTGATTTTGATGAGCAGGTGGAGCAGACGCGGAGCCTGCATAATGGCGCAGGCCGCCCTGGCCTTTCGGGCTGGCGCCATTTAGAGGTCAAGTGGAGACGTTTTCGTTCCCGGTTCCGAAGGCGGACCCGGGTCAGCGGTCTGACCGAGTCTTTAGAGACCACGTCGACGGGTCTGGGGGATAACGGATGTTAAGTCCCACGTTGAATTAGTGACAGACACGAACACTTTGTAAGGGAAAGCATGTCTAGACTTTGCCGACCACTCTGCTTCCCACTCCATGTACAAAAATGCTGCTGTTGGGGAGGAAATCCTGTTTCACTGCTAAAGTCTGCAGGTGCTACCAAATACAATCTGGCATTATGGTACCCTGCACACCACCATCCACACTGTATAATGCACTTTGGTCATCAACTTGAATCAGTAGTTGCCCATATTGTATACAACTGTACAAAGGACTGTATATTGCACGCCATGACCGAATTGTCGAACTGATTTCCAGCAATGTTGCAGAAGTATTTCTAGAAAATGTGACCATATGTAAAACATTCATGCATCATGCCGGAATGGTTTAACAGCTCTAGTGATGTGATGTGTAACATCCCAAATACCCCTGATGTTGTGTTTTAAACAGAGACAGAGGGAAGTGCTCCTCCTTGAGACAGGCTGTGTGTTTGATCTGTACATGGAAATTGCTTTCAATTATAAAATCGCACCAGCCCATTCTGGAAATACTGAGGGACCTCGACTACCAATGCAAGCTAATAGTGTTTATTTTTGGCAGCTTGGGGCATGTCCACAAACATTTAGCAAAGTTCTGCTCCCTGTCAGCAGGCAGTTGTTTTGATGTTTTTTGTGCCCTTGAACAAAGACCTCATCTCATCTCTGAAATATTTCAATCCTGTCTCTTGTAATGTGATTGGTGGATTAAAATAAAGAATTAAAAAGTGTGTGTGTGTGTGTGTGTGTGTGTGTGTGTGTGTGTGTGTGTGTGTGTGTGTGTGTGTGTGTGTGTGTGTGTGTGTGTGTGTGTGTGTGTGTGTGTGTGTGTGTGTGTGTGTGTGTGTGTGAGTGAGCAGACCTGCTGCTGATCCAGGCTGATCCCTGTTCATCAATTAAACTGGGTTGTATGTCCGGGGATTTAAGTTAAGTTCTATAACCAGTCGGTTAAATTAAACTTAATCGATGAACACGTGAAGTCATTAACTTTGAAAGTGTCTTTAGACCAAATCTACTAAAAACAAGAGCGTTTAGTGACTTATGAACGGGTATCAGTTCTGTAACGTGTAGGTCTGACTATAGGAGAGGCCAGCAGACCCCTACAGCAGGACTTGGTAGACCCCCCCCCCCCCCCACCCGGACTCAAGTGGGCCCCGTTTTCTGAAGCACTCACACAGCTGCTGGGCCTGGTGGTCTCCCCACAGAAGGGGATTAGGTGGGGGAGAGAGGGGGAGGGAGAGAGAGGAGAGGAGGAGGAGGGGGAGAGGAGGGGGAGGAGAGGGAGAGGGGGGGGAGAGGGAGAGAGGAGGGGGGGGAGAGAGAGGGAGATGGGGGGGAAGGATGGTAAGGGAGAGAGGAAGAGGAAGGGGTTTGAGAGGGGTGAGAGAGAGGAGGAGAGAGGGAGGGAGAAAAAGAGGGAGGAAGGGGGAAGAGGGAGAGAGAGAGAAGGAGAGGGAGCGAGAGGGGGAGGGAAGGAGGCCAGAAGGGTTAGATGACCACGGAGGAGCGCGGGTTCAGTGATGGTGGCTTCACGCGTCAGGTGGTTCCTGCCTTGAGTCATATGGAACTTCAATAAGAGGAACCGAGCCGGGACTGGCACTGGGACCGGGACAGGTACTGGGAATGGGATTGCTACTGGGAGCAGAGATAGGCCTATAAAAAAGAACTATCAGACTAACGGAACAACAGAGGAGCTAAAAGGTTAATATTCATTACAGAGGAGGTTTCCCGTCCCAAATGGGCCTCCTCCCGGCAGGCCTTTCGTCCCGCTCCGCATTAAAGTCACGTGGGTCCAACTTCGTTAATAGTCTATTTCATAATAATCACAACGGCGCTAATCATAGTTAAATAAATGTTTTTACACGAAGGAAAATCGTTCAAAACAAAAGCCTATCGCGTAATGCTAGGCTTTAAAGTCATTTAAAATATTTGAGATATTTGATCCATATAGGCCTGATCAGGCCTAACAAAAATAGTTTCTTAATAAATAACGATTATATGAACGGTGTTATAGTGGTTTTGGGTTTGTTTTTTAATTTAAATCCGTTTTCTCCAGCCTCCATCCCATCTAAACCCAGCCGGAGGGGTGTGGGGAGGGGCAGACCAGACCTGCTCCGTCCTCGACCCGGTCGGACTGGACCCGGTCGCGGTATCTGGACCCCGTTCTGACGCGGCAGGGTGACGTTAAGCGGACCGTTTAGACTGAAGGTCTTCCTCCTCTTCATCCTCTGCTCGGGGGTCTTCGTGTCTGCTCTGAAAGGCCTCTTCCTCATCACTCACGAGGACGGCCTCTTCCTCGTCCCTCACGAGGCCGGACTCTTCCTCGTCCCTCACGAGGCCGGACTGTTAGACACGGGATTTTCTTTTTTAACTTTCGGTTATTTACATATTTTTGTAGTTGACTCTTTATCTTTGACTGTCTTAATTATGCCCAAATGTAAAAGATATTTGAAGCTTCAGGATCACACTTTATATAGATAAACTATAAATAAGATATCGTAATATAGCATATATACAAGATATATATGAGACATCGTTATAGATATATTAAAAATAAGATATGCTAATAATAATATATAATATACTATATATAAGATATTGTTTGTGTTAAGATACAATAGTATATAAGACCTATTGTGTTAAGATAGTGTTTGTGTTAAGATATAGTAAGATACTATAAATAAGATATAATATTAGATAGTGTGCGTGTTAAGATATAGTAGCCTAGTATATCTTAACACAACTATATATTGCATTAGTCTGCAGGAGGAGTGAAGTCATCTCGCGTAAAACAAAAACTACTTGGGAGTCTCGCGTTCCGGAGCTGTGACCTTATAATATGAATCATCATAATATGGGCCAAATTTGGATCATTGCTCATAATCCTCTTTTTTTTTAAATAACTGACTAATTGAACGGTGTCTAAACTGAAGATACGTCATTTATTTGATTTAGGCTACATCTTTATCCATCGGTCTGATTCTGATTTATTTTTATTAATTATGTTCAACGTTGACTGGAATAATTAACCGTTTTTTAAAACAGACAAAGCTTTTCTATAATAAAGTTAAATCCAATCCATAACGATGACGGTTGGTTTAACGACACAGTTCCGGAATGTGGATCCAGCCTGCAGCCTTTAGATCGTATACTCGTGCAGTCGACACCGACTCAGAACACCGATCTGAAGAAGACTCTCCGTTGACGTAAACCTTCCTTCACCTCCAGGCTCTGGGTCGCCAGGCCGCACTAGGCCTATCGAGACCGGGGGACGTGGCTCCTCAAACAGCGAGGGGCTAATCCTGCTGGGACTAGAACACAACGGTGAGCCAGGAGGGAACAGAGAGTCGAGGAGGGCTTCTTCTGTATTCCCGGTCTGAGGTTCCGGTGAGCAGGCGCGAGACGCGTCTCTGCGTGTCCAGGAAATCCTACCTGAGCACGCGGAGGTCCAAAGGTCGGGCTGTGAAAACATCCAGGAGACGGATCTGGACGGGTCCGTCTCACTCAGCAGGTGGTCTGTCTGGCACGAGGTCAGCCCTGGGAAGGGGGGAGGTTTATTTTGTCAACCTGTAAAATCCCGCCACCTCCCCACGCTCCCCAGACCCGCACCTCAGATTAATAATCGAATGTAATCAGGGTTCAAAACTTCTCTCAATATGTTTGAACTACAGAAGCATTTTTAAATTGTCTAAAGAGTTAGTATACAGTTCAAACAAGCTTGAATGATGTAATAAATCCGTTCGATCTAAATAATATAAAAGGCCCAATAATATGAATTATTAATATCCTACGAAATTAATGGTATGGGAACCTTTAGATGAAAAAAATTGTGTGGAATGCTTTAATATACATACAAAAAAAGTGCCCAATATTAAACACATGACTTTAAAGTATTATTAATATAGTTTTAATTTGAAAAGTAATTGTTTAATGTAAAGTGAGTATTTTCTGTAACTATCGCCTACCTGTTGGCATCAGGGCATCCGGTTAAAAAAAATAGGATTCGAGTGAATAATTAATTCTAAAAGTTTATGGAGGCTATAAATCCATTTTCTGGTCTCGTGACTCCCGTCTTTCGGGTCCGCGGACTCGAGCGAGAGCGGGTCCGATTCTGGGTCCCGCACGAGCCGCCGATAGATCGGTTAAATAACGGCCGAGGCCCGGCGGGCCGACTGTCGGTCTCAACCTCTCTCATTAATGCTTATTTAAAGTCACATGCAGAATATTTAAAGAATTAATATCCCTATTTGTAACACAATTAACGAGAGGCGAGGAATGTCTTCAACTAAGGTTAAGTTATCGAGAGTTATTTGGATTTATCTGGATTTAATCTGAAATATAAAGTTCGTTCCTTAATGTGTGGAAACAAGTCAAAAAAATTCTAAATTATTTGAATTTTTTATTTAAAGTTAATTAAAAAAGGATAAAGGCCTTGAGTGTGAGAATTTTGAAGAAGAGTTCAAATAATAAACTGTTGAAAGCCTTTCCCGCGCCGGGGGCCTTACGTGCACCGTGCGGTTCAAAGCCTGTTTAGCCCTATCAGATCAGAAGGTCTGGAGATACATAACATCATTTCTCATCATGATCTCAGCTCATCCGAGAACGAGGCGGTATTTCCAGAGCTCGAGCGGTAGGCCATGTTTGACTTGAAGAAAAAAAAAAACTCGAACCATTTTCTCAAATTACCCACTAATGTCAAACGCCATTGTTGGCTCGCGGTGCGTCGTGGCTCCGCCCCTTGCGCGGTGGCGGTAAACCTGGCGCGCGGCTCCACTGAAGCCAAGATAAGGCGACTCGTCTCCTCCTCGAGGCGACCAATCGGGTGTCTCACGCGGGAACAAGTGCACTCGGAAAGGCGTCTCGCGACTCGGCGGTATTGAGCAGATCACCGGCGGGCAAGGCATCACCGGCGCGCGCTCCGTCCGCCTCATCCCGCGGTGGTCTCATCCCGCACGGCCCCGTGCGCGTGGGAGGGGGGGGACTACACACCATGTCCCTGAGCCCGAGGTACTCCACTCCCTTCTCGGTGACTGACATCCTTAGTCCGCTCGAGGAGAGCTACAGGAAGTTCGGTGGAGGGATGGACAACGGCGGGAACCTGTGCCCCCCGCTGGGCGCGTACGGCCGCCAGACTCCGGGCTCGTGCCACCAGCAGCAGCAGCAGCAGCAGCAGCAGCACACGTACCACGTGGCCCACCACGGAGTGCCCCAGTTCTCCAGCGCCATGGGGGGCTACTGTAACGGCGCCATGGGGGGCATGGCGGGGGGTGAGCTGCCGTCCTACCAAGACACGGTGAGGAGCGCAGGCCCCGCCAGCGCGTGGTACAGCAGCCCCGAGCCCCGTTATCCCACAAGTAAGTCTGCCCACCCCACCCCACCCCCTCCGAGCTTAAACCGGTCCGGGGTGACGGATGAATGTTATTCTCCATGTTGGTCGATAAGTTAGTTTGCATTATTATTATTATAGGCGTGCGTCTGGCCTCGTTTGCAGCGTTACGCACGGCTGTCCCGTCGCTTCATCACGTTGATGTTTTCTTATTTTGGTCTCCTAGTTTCCCGGTTCATGGGCGCGAGTGGCGGTATGAGCGGGATGGGCGGCATGGGTCCGCTGGGCAGCATGATGGATGCGGGCTCTCAAGGCGTCCATGGTGGCGCTGCACGCGACGCCCCGGCGGAAGCGGCGCGTGCTTTTCTCCCAGGCGCAGGTGTACGAGCTCGAGCGGCGCTTCAAGCAGCAGAAGTACCTGTCGGCGCCGGAGCGCGAGCACCTGGCCGCCCTGATCCACCTGACGCCCACCCAGGTAAAGATCTGGTTCCAGAACCACCGCTACAAGATGAAGCGGCAGGCCAAGGACAAAGTGGCGCAGGCGCATCTGCAGCAGCACGAGGCTGGCGGAGTCGGCGGGGTCCTCGCGCCATCCCAGCTGCAGCAGGAGCAGTCCTCCTCCACGTCGTCTCCGAAGCGCGCGGTCGCCCCCAAGGAAAATATAAACAAGGAGCGCCTGAGCGAGGCCGGGACGTCGGAGTCCGCGAGCCTCCACGGACACCTAAACCAGGACCTGGGGGAGGGTCTGGCGAGCCGGGGGGCGGCCCTCCTCCTCCACCACCACCTCCACCTGCACCACCAGACCCCGCAGGTGGGCCACCTGTCGCCCGACGACATGCAAGAGCTGTCCCCCAGCCCCCCGCTGGGCCTGCACGGCGGGCTGGGCCCGGGCGACGCGGCGCTGATGGACTACGGAAGCCCACCGGGGCTGGGATCCGGTCTGCTGTACGGAAGGACCTGGTGAAGCTCGGGACTCAAGAGACAACACGCGACGCGTTTACGGCCTCCAGAGCAGTCTAGACTTCCACGTATGAGCCCGGTGAAGTGTGGCTCGAGGCGGACCCGACGGATTAATTTAACGCTGAAGAACAGGAACATATCTCGTGGGGTTTAGATGATGTTCTTCTGGTCCTCAGAGCAGACGAACCTCCGAGTACGTCTCGCTCCACAACGAAACCGCTCCATTATCCCGGTGAATATTAAAATGAACTGAGACGCAGGTGGAAGACCTTCGCTGAACAGCTTCAGGATTAATTCGTTCCCAGCGTCGCTTGTTCTGAACTCCGAGGCCGGTTTCAGGTCCACGTGATGCATGAGTGTTCGATAACGAGGCCTTCTCAATGGACATGGTCTGGAGTAATATAGGTTAGGAAATACGTTTGTTTTTATGGTATAAATGATGGATGAATAAATGAATATCCGTGACTTACATGAAGTCAAATACAGCTGTCACCGGATGTTTGTTACAGAGTGAATAAACGAGATTTTACCGTAATGCTCATTGCAGACTGTGAACACTTTGTACCCGTGAATTAACCTACTGGAAGAAAGCAGATTTTCTTTTTAACTGTCAAATTTTTGTCTAATGTTATCTTCAAATTAAGAAACGATCCTCGAAAACGAATGAAGACAGATTCGGCTTCGACCAATTATTAAATTAGTATTATCCTACTTTAGGATTTTACTTTAAATAATTATTAACAGTGTTTTACAAGATACTGATGATTAAAATGTTATTTAAAGTGTGGATCATGTTTAATAACGTTAGATGATAAGGACGTAGATGTTTAATAATGAGGACACAGCGGCGGCATTCGAACACCACGTGCTCTTTTATTACACAACAGACACGCGGCAGTTTGGAGAATCTCTCAAATTAAAGTAGTCACGTGACACCCCACAGGTCAAATTTAAAATCCATTTCAAGAGACGTTTAGGACTATACAAAAAAAAAAGAAAAAAAAGACATTAAGACAATTATCAAAAGATCGCGCGCAGTAGTCCGTATACGGACATGATTCCGGTTCTATCCAAGTTTCGGTTCCATCCAAGTTTCGGTTCCATCCAAGTTCCGGTTCGGCCTCAGTTCCGGTTATACCTCCTGGGCTCCGGGGGCGGAGGGTAGCTCCGTGGCGCGTTGTAGCCCTGGAAATAGTAACAATTAAATTAATTAACGAAAAAACGTCCACATAAATTATAGACGTACAATCCAAATAAAATAAATAACAGAAAAACATTCACGATTAAATTAATAAACAATTAAGTCGATCCACATTCATTAGTCTGCTGATCAGCGAAAGAGTTGGTCAGCCCATTAAGATGTCCCAATTAAATGTCGATAAATGGTCAATTACATATGTGGTCAGTCTGAGGTTGACTCAATATCATCCACGCTTAAAATCTATTTCATACTAATTAAAAACGAAATAAAGTGCATATAAAAAAACCTGTCAAATTCCCAGAGCCCTATACATTATAAATGTACTTTTAATTATAAATATAAAGCAGGTTAAATTGTTGGCTTTAAATCCATCAATAGCGTTTCATCATAGATGGTGTTAAATTGAACAAGTCAATTCAAATGGGATAAATCAAGCTCAATTAAATCCAAATCATTGAAATATATATATTTTAGAATAAAATATATACTTTTAAATAAATATTTAGGAAAATATCCAATGAAAACGGTGTTTGGGCCTTCAAACGCTCCTGAAGAAGTTTTATCTAAAAGTGTTTAGAGCCTGCCATTAGTTCAGCTCATTAGTTTGACTTATTCTGACTTTATTCAGCCATTAAGTCCTACAGAGAGAGTTTGAGACCTTCAACTAAAAATAAAATCAATAAAAACAACCTTCAAAAAAGGTCCTTAAAATCATAAGGAAAAAGATAACGACTTGTGGTGTAATTGTTCAATATTACCACCTAGGAAATATCCACTTTGTTAATAACAAATGATAATCAATAAAATTATGGTGACAATAAATCCTATTCCCAGAGGTCAATAAAGCGGCCTTGGGTGTGTGAATATGAAACAAAGCTACGGTATTTTAAAGCTTTAATCCATCAGCAGTCCCAACCCTGGATTGTTCAGCTAAAAAAAAACCAAAACAATATTAAGTCCTCCTCTGATTTAAAGAGTTTAAAACACTGGTCAAACTCTGCGTTTAACTGACATAAACTGAGAAGAATTCTTGTCAACTCAGAGTCACTCTAGGGGCCCAGGAAGACCCCTACAGGAGGGCCCTCAAACCTGTGTGCGTCTGTGTGTATGCATATACGTGTCTGTATATGTGCGCGTCGGTGTGCGTGTGTCTGTATGTGTGTTGTGTGTGTGTCGGTGTGCCTGTATATGTGCGTGTGTCGTGTGCGTGCGTCTGCGTGCGTGCGTGCGTGTGTCTGTATATGTGCGTGTGTCTGTATATGTGCGCGTGTCTGTGTGCGTGTGTCGTGTGTGTGTGTCTGTGTGTGTGTGTCTGTCTATGTGTGTGTCGGTGTGCGTGTCTCTGTATATATGTGAGTGTGTCTGTATATATGTGTGCGTCAGTGTGTGCGTGTCTATGTATGTGTGTGTGTGCGTGTCTCTGTATATATGTGAGTGTGTCTGTATATATGTGTGCGTCAGTGTGTGCGTGTGTCTGTATATGTGTGCGTCAGTGTGCGTGTGTCTGTATATGTGCGTGCGATCCCATCTGTATGCTTGCGTGGGCGTCTGTGTGCGTCTGCATTCCTTACGTCCAATCGTTTCATGCTTCACACGTGGCCTCGACTCACAGCTGTGTGTTGTGTGAGGGCCATGGTAGCTGTACAGAGTGCTTGTTTATCAGCCCGGGCTGGGCCCGCGGGGCGGAGCTGGGGGGTTACCTCTGCTGCGGCGGCGGCTGCTGGCCCCCCCGGGGGTTACGGTAGTCGTCGTTCCGCTGGCTGTGGTGCTGGTTGTACGACCCCATCCCCCCTCGGTTCATCGTCTGCTGGAAGCTGGACCTCTGGTCCTGCGCCGCCTGGTTCCAGCTGTTGCGCCCGCCCCGGTCCTGGTAACCTCCTCCTCCTCCTCCTCCTCCTCCTCCTCCTCCTCCGTGACTGTAGCTGGATGGACCGCAGCAGCACACCAACGCATCACGCTTTTATTCCAAGTGAAGGAAACACTTTCCTTTCTTTTCTTTTTTTTTAAAGATGACCGTTAAAAAGGATAACACCTTCAAAAGTGGAGCGAGTTAGACGGTGGAGGGAGTGTTTGGAGGCCTCAGAGGAGCTGAAACAGGGGCTGCAGTGAGGGGGAGTCCACATGAACAACTCCAAACGGGGAGACGAGAAGGACCTCCGACTGACCACGCGTGGTGGCTCAGACAACACACACACACACTCAAACCTCCACAACACTTTAACTAGAAGCTCTGGGGCTATCTGAATCCCATCACTAAATCCTCCAGATTTCGTTTAACCATTTCTATCAAACTTTTAAACACTTGAAGAATAAATGTAAGACTCTTTGCCTTGCCCATTAACACAGGGACAGGAAGTAGCTCTGAAGAGTTGGACCCAAAGGGGGGGGGGGGGGGGGTGTGGTCTTGTAGCTACAAGACGGGCCTAGCATTAGCATTATGTGGGCTAATTTTAGCGTAGCTTTTGAAGCAGAGGTTCTGCACGGGGAAGCCCATTTCCATGCATACAATAGTCCAGGAATAACCGGACCTAATGAACAGGTCAACCAAAGTCTTATAAGAGTCGTATGAAAACACAGAAGACCCAAAGTAAGCAGCACTTTTGAAGAGAAAGCTTGATGACATCATCTTTGCCCCCCGCCCCCCTGGGGAATGGGACCACGGTGTGTACCAGGGCGACGATGCTTATGGCGAAACGTCCCCAGAAACCCCCCCGCCAACCACGTGTGGGAGTGGTCGAACCCCGCCCGTGTGGCGCATCCCGATTGGCCGCTTCTCACTCTGCTGCCGCCATCGACGCTCAAACCTCCAAATATCAGAGAAGTAAGAAAGGTCCCGTCTTACCGGCGGCGCCGACATAAAGCAGACATCAGCGGCCCCATCCCTCATTAGGGAACCATGTCACATCCTGGCCGGCCGACAGACTTAAACCCCCCACCCACCCGCTGGAATCCCTAATCCTGCTCTCCAACCAGCTACCTCTGCATCTCATTTGGCCAGAAAGAAACTGTTCCTTCTCCGCTAATAACTAGTGACCCCGGGGTGACACCGGCACAATGGGCCGGGAGACTTGAACCAGGCGAACATTACCACCAGGCGCTGGGGGAGATCAACGAGGGGGGGGGGGGGACCAGAGACGGAGCCTCGACGACGACGGCGTTAGAGACGCCTCATTAAGTTGCACAAACCTCCTTGAGAAAGAAATGTGGGGGTTTGCTCCTCGTCTTAAATGGGACCTCCGCCCGCCCCCCCCCCCCCCTGCTGCCCCCCCGAAAACTACGACAGAGACGCAGAACCCCTCGAGCACCGTGGGGGCGTCTGTTTGGAGGTTCAGGAGTAGCTGTAGAGGATGGAGGCACTGCAGCGCTGACCAGGTACAGGATGGATCGACAGCGTGCTCAGAATAACCCCGTCAGGGTTTGGGACGGGGGGGGGACGGGGGTTCAGCTCTGGAGGGGAGGTCCACGTTGGTTCAGCAGCAGGGGGGCCGACGGAGACCCTCCGGATCCACGCTCTGCTGTCCGTCTGGCCTCCGGACCGTGGACAGCCTGACTGCCTTTCCCAGGAGCAGAACTTTGGACCATTCCAAACTCGGGAGAGATAAGATGGATCTCGGGGTACGGGGAAGGGTCAAGGTAAAGGTTCTGGTAGGCGCCCAGTTAGGGGTCCGGGCTGAGGTAAGGGTCTGGCTGAAGGTTGAGGTAGGGGTCTGTGTAAGGGTTGGCGTCAGGGTTTAGGTGAGGGACTCACCTTGGGTACTGGTTCATGCGAGGAGGCGCTCCCAGCAGACTCTGCTCCCGGTTTTCTGAACGGGACAAAAACAAAACAAAAAAACAAACACCCAAAGTGTTGAAAATTGACTTGAACACCTCCTTAACCTCCCCCCTCTTCGCGGCACAGTGGAGAACATCAACCCAAGCACGGCACGCTGCCGTTAAGATTCATGATTCCAAATCCAGCTTTCTCTGGTCACCACCTTAAGAAGGCAGGGCCCCTCTTCTGAAGGAGTCACCTCCACCTTCACCGCCGGTTCCTTCAGCGGCGCCACAGAGCCCGGCGTGGAACCCGGCCGCCTCATTAACCCAAATGGTATCAGCCCTAACCCCCGTTATCCAAACCACCCATTTCCATTACGCTTCTCAGCGATTCACGGCAAAAAAATATTTGCGATGATAGAAATGAAGACTTTCAATACGGTGAGGGGGAGGGAGGGGGAGGGAGGGGGAGAGGGGAGAGGGGGAGGAGGACAGAACGCCACATTTGCATTTCCTGTTCAGGAAAATGAAATAAGCATTCAGCTCGCGGCATTGTCGCGGCCTCAAGTACCCCGGGCTCTGTGGCGGCAGCCTCTTCACACACACTTAAAAAAATCCCCCCAGCGAGAGCCTTCTCCTAGAGCCACTGTTGCCAAGGCGATGACCAGCTGCGGGGGCCTGAGACTTGATTGTTTATCGGGGCAGAACCGGGCAAGTGGGTCAACACATGAAGGAGCAGAGAGAGAGGAAATAACCACAATAAACTGGAGACGGTTGGAGAAGAGGTGACGATGTCAACCCAGGATGGGGGATCAGGCATGGCGGGCGGGCGGGGGGGACGGTGGCTGCTGGGGCGACCCCGGTGTGCCGTCAGCCTCCTCTGCGCGGTGGGTAGTTACAGTGGAGCGACCGCGCTCAACGTGTACCAGGAGCGCCGGCCGGAGACGGCGGGTCACGGGGCGCTGGTGCTGCTGGCGCCACAGTATCCCCCACAACCCCTCGTTCACTTTAACGTTTGATTATCTGGGGCGCAAACAACGGTGGAGTGGACCACCCACTGGGCTCCCAATTATATCTGCAGACGGTTTCCAGCGACGCCGACTCAAAGGGATGAGGGGGGGGGGACACACCACAATTAGACAGCTGTCAATCCGCCTAATTAAGAATCATGCCAACGTCTATAGACGTCCAGTGTAGAGACAGACGGGGCGTCAACAAAGGCTTACGCCTCTAAGACCCAAACCACACGGCCGCAGTGTATCAACGCCGGGATTACGACAGCTTTCAGCCGCTAAACGACTCGCTCCCCGCCTCTGCAATTAGTTTGGCCCCCGGAACACAACTCGATTCACGTTTGGTCGACTTCCAGGCCTTAGCCGGGGCCAAGCACAAAGAATCACGCGTCTTGTCCATCGAACACTCATGTTCTGAACCAGCGCTCCCAGTTTATCCGTGGTCCTTTGATGAGGATCAACATACTACCGCTCAGTTATAACAAGACTCATCTGTTAAAACTAGAGCCCGACCCAGACTGGATTCAGGGGCCGATGCCAACTACTGATATTAGTGAGTTCAGATCAACCAATATATACATAGAGTCTAGGAGGGTGCACATCCTTGAGGTGTGCTGCCTACCCCCCCAGCAATAAATGGCCACATCAACATAACATTAGAATCATGAGCTAAACGAACCAATTACCTGTGTGGTAAGGAGCCACTAGCCTCCACACAGATCATGAATGATGCAAACCTTCAAGTGTTTGTGTGGATGTGCTCAGTAAAGAGATTGAACCACCAAAGTAGAGGAAATATAAAGAGGGAATTGCATCTATAATTTAACACCATTTGCAAGGTTCATATTGGCGCATTTCGGCAAACATATCCAAAATGCACCGGCTAAGCTCAGGAGGTAGAACAGTTGTCTTGTAACCGAAAAGGTTGCTAGTTCGATTCCAGCTCCTCCTAGCTGAGTGTTGATGTGTCCCTGAGCGAGACACTTACCCCCGACTGCTCCTGACCAGCTGGCTGTCGCCCTCATGGTTGACTCTGCTGTCGGTGTGTCAATGTGTGTATTAAGCGATGTAAGTCGCTTTGGGTAAAAGCGTCTGCTAAATGCCCTGAAATAAAAAATAAAAATATCCTTCGATACCGATATCTGTGATAGCTGAATATATATCGTCCGATAAAATCGGCCAACCGATACTTTGGTCGGGCTCCGATAACATGACCCGCCATCTCTGCTACAACAGAAGTACTAGACACGTTATACCAGACAATGAAACGGCCCCCCATGTACAACAGGCCCATGCTAACGGTGAGCCACCTGCACCACCGCCACATGGAGGCCGGCCGCCCATCCAAACCGGAGGCCGACGTCACGGTAAAAGTGCCTCTGCAGAACGGGGCTGGTGGTGGTCACGGTCGTCAGGGCGACGCGTGGCTAAAAGCAACCACCCCCCCCCCCCCCCCGGGTTCGGACGGGGCTTCAGGGGTTGGGGATCAAGACAGTAATGGCCGGCAGCAGAGGCAGTGGCCGTGCGGCGGGTTATTACCGAGCAGCCGGGGGGGACAAAGGCAGCCAGCCGTTCCAGCGGCCGCATGTTGACACATCACCGTGGGGGGGGGGGGCTCTCCGCCAAAGGGGGAAGTTAACTTCGACGTCGACCCTCTTCAGAGTGCATCACACGGCCAATCAACACCGTCCTCCCACCGGCTCTCATCAGAGGGGGGGGGCTGTGGTGTCCAGCCAGAGAGACCCACTTCACACTCTCATTATCAGCCTCCCACCGGGCTAATCAGCCCAGTGTGTGTGTGTGTGTGTGTGTGTGTGTGTGTGTGTGTGTGTGTGTGTGTGTGTGTGTGTGTGTGTGTGTGTGTGTGTGTGACAAAGGCCAGGCCGAGGAGCCCACAAAGCTGCTCCACCAGCCCGGATTGGACCACAGAAAGGGGGATCCCGGACAAAGGCCCGAGTCCGTCCCCCTGTGGCGGATAAGACCCACTTGTCTGTTAATCACATTCCGAGGGGTCGCCCCGATATTTTGGGGGGGGGGGGCGGGGGGGGCGTGCCGTTACAATACTCTGAGTTTGGAGCACCAGGGAGGTCTGCCCCAGATTCCTCTGCAGCGGCAGAATTGTGAGTCTTTGAAATGGAATCAGGAGTCCAAACTGGAAACGGTCAACTGCACTCCCAGTCTCCACTGGGACGAGAGCCCAATATGGGGCCAGAGTCGACTGGAGCGGGCCCCCTTCAATGCAGCGCCCCCAGGGGGACGTGCCCCGAGACAGGGATCCAATCCCAGGACAGTTACCGAGGGGATCACACCATGAGGGGAGATGGACCACAGAGGAACGCCCCCCCAGGTTACAACCAGACCGGGGAACCCCAGGGTACAACCAGACTAGAGGGAACCCCAGGGTACAACCAGACCGGGGAACCCCAGGGTACAACCAGACCAGGGGGAACCCCAGGGTACAACCAGACTAGAGGGAACCCCAGGGTACAACCAGACTAGAGGGATTAGAAGTTTCTATATTTTAAACATTAAGTCATTAAGGAGCAGGTAGGGGTTAGACAGTACAGAGACAGGTCATTAAGGAGCAGGTAGGGGTTAGACAGTACAGAGACAGGTCATTAAGGAGCAGGTAGGGGTTAGACAGTACAGAGACAGGTCATTAAGGAGCAGGTGGGGGTTAGACAGTACAGAGAGAGGTCATTAAGGAGGAGGGGTCTCACGGTGGTAGGAGGGCTGGCTGCCGCCCCTGTAGGGCTGTGGACGGTACTTGTCCTGGTAGTTGCCCGGGGGGGGGGCGTTGCTGTACTGACCCCCATGAGAGCGCCCCATGGAGTGTCTGCAGGAGGACCAAAAACACGGCGAGTTACAATACAAATACTCACTCCACACTTAAAACTACGAGACGATAAAAACCAGACCGCTTCCTACAGCGCGGCCAGGCAGGTGGTACGGTCCGCTTGGCTCTGCTTTCAGACGTGTGGGCGGACCTCCCCATCTGAGGTCCCTGTAGGGGGCATTAGTGTGGAATGGGGGACCCACCTGGTGCTGAGTCTCTCAGAACACATTCAGTCCTGTCTTTGTTTAATTAAACCAGGCAGGAGGTTGATGGGGGTCAAGTTAATCGTTGCATGAACTATAAAGATTAAATGTCTGATTAAATGATGTTAAATGTTTGAACTCCAGGCTTCCACAAATAAGTTAATCGGAAATACAAAACTAAAGTAAACAATCGAACCTCGAACCTCGTAAGGAAGTACACATCGCTAATGTACATAATCGACTGTAGATCCAGGAGTGTAATAAGCTTTATGTTAACCTTTAGTTTAAAGGTTAAAATATGTATATTTAGTCAGATGAGGAACAATATACGGCTGACGGTACAGTAAGGATGTTCATAGAACCCAGTGCTGAGCCCTGACCATCGCTGTGTGAACCCCTCTCTTGTGTACAGCAGAGACAGCTAGGATAAGATGAGATACAATACGCAGTACTATTTTTAGTACCAGGACGTCCTACAGGCAATAAGTACATTGAGTGCCAGGATGTACATCACGCGTTAGTGCCTGTATGACTACGGTTGGGGTCCATCTGTACATTTATACCGGGGTCCTTGTCGGAGGCGTGCTTTTTCTGCAGGTGCACGTTCACACCTGCAGAACCGCCCCTCAGGCGACTAACGGCTGATTTAGCGGATTAAAGACTCCCTTAACGAGGGGAACAAACGGAACACATTATTCTTGTACTTTTCCTTCAAACCCCGTGCATAATTGATTGTTTAACGCGCGTTGGTCGGAGCCAGATGTTCAATTATTCTGCTTCCTTGATGATAATACCAACGTCTGCACGACTGCACTGCATAAATCACAGATGGATATGAATTCAAATGTTTTCCTCGCTCCCCATTGGACAGCAGAGTCGAAACCCAGAACACTTCTCTGCATCACGACGGGAAGCGGCTTCACTCACTGTGGTGTACATCCCGAGGCTGTTTAACCTCACTCACTGGAGTCTAACAAGTACACGTTAAGCCTCACTAACTGGGGAGTCTAACACGTACACGTTAAGCCTCACTCACTGGGGAGTCTAACATGTACACGTTAAGCCTCACTAACTGGGGAGTCTAACATGTACACGTTAAGCCTCACTCACTGGAGTCTAACATGTACACGTTAAGCCTCACTCACTGGGGAGTCTAACACGTACACGTTAAGCCTCACTCACTGGGGAGTCTAACATGAACACGTTAAGCCTCACTCACTGGGGAGTCTAACATGAACACGTTAAGCCTCACTCACTGGAGTCTAATCTGTCCATGTTGAGCCTCACTCGCTGTGGCGCCCACCCTAGGCTACCCCAGGCAGGTTTAGCCTGCTACACAGAGTTCGGTGTTAATGCCACCGTTTAGAATCTAAATGATGTGACATTTAAACACCCGTCTTTACGGGATGAGACAACAGGCTTTGAGGAGCGTGGCATTAGAGTTGATTAGTCCTCAGACTCGTATATGGCCGAGCAGTGGCTGTCATTTACGTTGTGCGACATCTCAATAACGTCAATACGGGCACACCGTTCAAACTAGGGCTGCAACAACGAATCGATAAAAATCTATAACTGAAAGCATTGGCAACGAATTTGGTCATCGATTCGTTGAGTTGTGCGATTAATAATACGTCTCTCGCAGCCGCCGACAGGTTGGTTCGTGGTTGAAGCACGCCCACAGCGAGCTTTAGTGTGAGCGACCACAGCTTGTACTTTGGTCATATCTTAACACTGGACTGTAGGCCTTTATAAAGGGTTGCACCTTCACCGTCTTTGGGTTAAAATGACTCCAACTCAGTATCCGTCTAGCTGCAGACGGTGTGCATCAACAGTCATTCAGAGCAGCGGTAGTAATGACTCAACCAGACGGTGGAGGAGGTCCCGACAGTTAAAAATAGTAATCTGCACTGTGAATTTGAAGTAATGTTCAGTTTCTGAATAAAGATGCGGCAATTACAAATGTTCCTTTTTTAAACCAATTCATCAGAAATAATAATCGACAGATTAATCAATTATTAAAATAACCGTTAGTTGCAGCCCTAGCTCAAACACATTCAATGTCAAAACAAAACCGCTTCAATGAATGGATTGATTCAACCAGACAGCAGTACTATTGATTCAACCAGGTCTGACAGCAGTACTGTTGATTCAACCAGGTCTGACAGCAGTACTGTTGATTCAACCAGGTCTGACAGCAGTACTGTTGATTCAACCAGGTCTGACAGCAGTACTGTTGATTCAACCAGGTCTGACAGCAGTACTGTTGATTCAACCAGGTCTGACAGCAGTACTGGTTGAAGTAACCAGGTCTGACAGCAGTACTGATTGAAGTAACCAGGGAAATCTAATAACCGCTTCCTTCTTAACGATAACATGTTTAATTAAATCCTTTTAATTAAATATCAGTGCAATCTTTTGACTGTACCATCTAACTTACCCCAGTCCTTTGACAAATTGTCATGAAATTAACTTTACATTCATATAGCGCTTTTAAAGTCACACAAAGTGCTTTACAGTGAAGGGGGGACCTCGATAACGGACCAATAAGACGCACCCACTTGGGTAATGTATCCTTTCACCTTTACTTTCTGCCTCTTTCTTTGCCATCTTTAATTGGGTTTCTTTAAAGGTTGTATCAGCGATTCTAGGCCGAACACAAACGATCACATCCATCTGATCTCCTCACGATCCGCTAGCGGCCCCCTCAATAAGCAGGCCGTTAAAACCCTGCGTCTCTGTAGGCAGCCTGCGCCCCGAGATCGTACACAAAAACAAATGGTACTACCAACAGCTCAAAATAAATAGTATTCCAACCCATCACGGACAAGGGGTTTGTGTGTGGCGGGGTTTTGCGCTGCGTTCATGCTAGCTTAAACTGGATGCCCAGAACACGGAAGGGAGGAGGCGAGCCGGCTGGGTTTATACCACAGAAGAAACGTCCGCCAGCATCGCTGATACAACATTTAATCTCTTCCCTCTCTTGCTAAAACTCGCCGCCGGGCGGCCTTCCGGTCCGACCCTGCCCATATCTCTGCGCCCTCTCCAGCTGGGTCGGGTGGGGGGCCACTCACCCCAGGCTCCTGTGGGCGGACTGGTTGAGGTGGGCCTGCTGTCTGTTGGGGTTGAAGCCCAGCTGGGGCCTCCAGTTACCGCGGTTCGAGTTGCGGTTCCCTGCCTCCCAGTCCCCGGGCTTCAGGACCTTGGCTGGCATCCTGGGACACAGACCCCGGTCAAGATGCACTCACATTACTTTCAGGATTCATCTCAAGTAAGGATTCACCAATGACGATAAAGATTCACCAATAACTATAATGATTCATCAAGCATTCATCAGGTACAATAAGATATATTAAGAAATAACAATTAAACTGATTCATCAAATACTATAAGGTGTCGTCAATTACAATAAATCATTAATACGATAAGGATTAGTCCAAAGAGGGGAACTTCAGGGGGAACAGAAAGGAGCAGGGGACTCACTTTGCTTTAGGAAGGACGACGGCCTTGAACACATGGTCGACCTCAAACTGGGGATCCAGAAACTTCACCCTGAAACGAGGACAGATTGAGAGGGTTCAGGGCCCACCCAAAGACTGTGCCGTAGATCACAGAGTCTAAACAGGAAGGAGATCCCAAGCAGCTCTTACCCAATGGCGCTGTTGGTCATGATGTCACGGAGCGACGGGATTGGAGACTGAACGGGCCTGGGGGAGGGGTTGAAAGGGTTAGAGGTCAGAGTCAAACCCAGGACCCCGGAGAGGTCTGTACGGAGAGGCTGAGCAGAGGGGGGTCTCACTTTTCTGGGAGGATGGGGTCCCCATCCAGGGTTAGCATCCCTTGGATCCCGTGGCAGAGCTCGGCTGGCATCTGGGTGGCCTGGGAGAGGAGGAGGAGGTTCAGAGCACCGCCCAGTCTGTGGTAGTCCCTCCCACACCAGGGTTAACCACAACCACAACCCAGACCCACCCCTCTGCAGACTCACTCAAACACCATTACAATCAAAAATCACAAAAATGGCCCAAAAAAAACCAGATAAATGCATAAAGTTTCCAACGTAGAAAAAATAAAATATAAAGTAAGTTATTGCCAAGATGTCCAATTTAAGATCTTCACATTTGCAGTCTTGTCAAAATGAAATCCCAAGTGCATTCTGGGTAAATACCTCTTCTGAATCCCGGCCATTGGGTTGGTTTTAATTCTAAATGGACAGTACTGTAGTGGCCGATCAGCAGTGTGAGGCGTGTGTGTGTGTACCTCTTGAGATTCTGCAAGGTACAGCTTCCCTGATGAAGTCACAGAGTGGGTGGGTCTTCTTGACGAACAGCAGGTCACTGCCCAGGCTGTTCCTCCTCTCTGAAGGCCGAAAGAGGACGACAAGGGGTCACAATAAAAACATGCACAATTAAAAACATTTCACTGACCTTGCCTATTGGTCCATCAAACTGTCATTCCTTGCTATTGGTCCACCGGTATGAGTCCCCCCCCCTGCCATTGGTCCACCGGTATCAGTCCCCCCCCTGCCTGCCATTGCCCGCATGGTCCACCGGTGTCATTGTCCACGTATGAGTCCCCCCCCTGCCATTGGTCCACCGGTATGAGTCCCCCCCTGCCATTGGTCCATCTGTACGAGTCCCCTCTAGCCATTGGTCGACCGGTATGGGTCCCCCCCTGCCATTGGCCCACTGGTATGAGTCCCCCCCTGCCATTGGTCCATCTGTATGAGTCCCCCTCTAGCCATTGGTCCACCGGTATGAGTCCCCCCCTGCCATTGGTCTACCGGTATGAGTCCCCCCCTGCCATTGGTCTTACCTTCCTCCGTGGAGAGGTCAGGGTAGACGTCGGCCAGCGCTGCCCTCAGCCTGCGCTCGTCCACAAACGGTAGCAGAGCCACACCTGCATCAGGAACACCAGACGGGCTCAGTCCAACGTACAAGTCCCTTACACATACAGGCTCACAGGGGACCTACAGGTGAACTACGGGAGACCTGCACGTGAACTACGGGAGACCTGCACGTGACATACAAGTGAGCTCCAGGATACTTTCACGTGACTTCCGTGGGACATACGAGAGACTTCCGTGTCACTTGCGCGTGATTCACACTGTAAGTCCCTGTAAGGTCACTGGTGGGTCTTACCAGTGACCTTACAGGTTCCTTACAAGTGTACCATCACGTGACTCTGCCAGGTTGGGTTGGAAGGTCAGACTGAACCAAGCCTAGCTACCGGACAGAGAGCCAAGAGAAAGCGGCAGAACTGTAGTGAGACTCCCACCTTGCCAAGCGTACTTCTTCCCGTTCAGATCGATGGCGAAGTCATCTGGGTAGAAGTCAATGATGGAGGATTCCTGTTGGGACACCAGGAATCTTTTTTTGACGACTCCATGAGACATTTGAACAGAAATATAATACATTTTATTTTAAAAGCACCTTTCAAGGTACTCCCAAGGACACTGTACAAATAGTGCATATACTCAATAAAAATACACACAACCAATATCAGAAAACACTGACAATATGGACATAGTACAAAAAAACAGAACAAGTGTATAGGACAGACCTTGATATACAGACATGGATATAGCAGGAAACACACAGGTCCACTCAGAGGGTACAGCAAGGAAATTTGACAGGGTGCACACAAGATGTAGAGCTCAGCAATGGACCATCGTTCAGGTCAAGCGTTTCACAATAAGGGTCTTCAGCCGGCCCTCCCCTCCGAGCAGCTGAAGGAGAGGACCCGACACCAGGCAGTGGGGAGGTCCTCTCCACTACATGTTTAGTTAAAGCCTCACGTCATCATTCACTCCAGGGTACCGGTTCATAGTCAGACAGGGAGGACGGGTTTAGACTCACTGGACTGGACATGAGCTCCCGCCATGTCTCTGGCAGGAAGTTACCGCTGGCGGCAGGAAACACTCCCATCAATTGCTCCAGGGGCTTGAACTGGAAAATAAGAGTCCCAAAAATAAGGTTAGAGCACTTCAATAAAAGCACCTTTTTTACTCCTGAATTATTATTTGTGCATCATCACAAGTAATTGAATAAAGCAGAGATATCTGCAGAATCATAGTCACTTTCTATGCTTTGACAACATGAACCATGTTAGACCATGAGGGCCGGTCACCCATGTGTCGGCTAGGAGACAGTCTCACCGGCTTGGTGTCCTTCTCGAAGTCTGAGAACATGCCCTTGATGTCTTTGAAATCGGAGGCGAAGGGAGCGTAGTGGAACGGGAAGTACCACTTCCACGAGGCACAGCCCTGAGGGGACACACACAGGGTTGTTCATCCGAGTGTGACCTGCTCTGTAGTAGAAGAGCTTTGCTGCAGAAGAATTACATTACAAGACAACCGGACATATTCACAGGAGGTGGACCATTAAACTGGTCGAATACAAATTGAATGGACTTCATTCTTTCATTTTTTATTATATTGCTCAACCCATTTTAAGAGTTTATACTATTCAGTATTTTTTCTAAAGCAGTTTTCCTGTCTGTACCCCAGTGTGTAACCCAATAAAAAAAAAGAATCGGAAAACAGCTGAGCAGAGGATTTTTCGCCTCAGCCAGAAAAAGAAGAATAACCCCACTGAACAACTATTTGCCGAAATCAGCGTGAATCCCGAAGCGAGCCTGAAATACCCATGCAGCAGGCGGGGGCAGTGTGCGGGGTAACCCTCCCACTGCCCTTCACCAGACGAGCTCCACTCCAGCCCGCGCAGAGACTTGAGTCTCATCAGACTCCCCCACCATGGCTGACATTTGAATACATTACAGCGCTCCCATTATTCATCTGCAGAGCCAACATCTACATTTCAAAGAACACCTTTTTTATGAGTCGTTTCAGCGTGCTCCGAGCTAAATCATTACCAGTGAAACCGCAGTGCTGCCTACCGACAACAAAAACCAAGACGTTCCCCCTGAGATCTACCACAACACACACACACACACACACACACACACACAACACACACACACACACACCACACACACACACACACACACACACACACACACACACACACACCACACACACAACACACACACACACACACCCTAACTTTTGTTTGTGACCGCCACGTGTACGTGCAGGTCCGCCTGTGAGTGCTTCAACGTGTGGGTGCACGTGTGTGCACGTGTGTGCATGTGCCCACATGGGGTCTGGGGGTTCAGGGGGTTCGTGCGCTTGACGGCCATGTCTTTGTGTATATCTCGCGTCTGTATGTGTGCATGCAGGCCTGTGTGTTTGTTCATTTTTGTGCATGCGTGCGCCCCAGGAGGGTGGGAGGTGGTGTTGGCTGAACTGCGCCCGGCGGGGTGGTGTAGGGGTGGTGCCTCTAACTGGCGTGTTGCACTGGGCGGCAGCAGCAGCAGCAGCGCGAGCGCTACACCAGGCCCGCCTCCTCCGGAGTGGAGCGGGGGGGTAATGCATGCAGAACACAACGGCCCCGCGGGACTGGCTTTGCCGGGGCATGTGGTCTGAGCTCAACACACCGATCACAATTAACTACCGCAAATCCCCCCCAGACATCCCATAATACTCCCCGCCTCTAGTGGAGAGCACAGCCGGCCTCGTTACCTCCGCCGGGAGACCGGGATCAATACACTATCTGCTCCTGCATATTGATTATGGGATGGATCCCAGCGGCGCATCACGGAGGCTTAATTGCGCGGTGCTTGAGAATTGTAACTCAATTAGAGCGGGGATGGATTAGTGGGTGCAGATGTGTTCCTACGGCCGCGTGTGGACTGGACTGAAATCATTTAAAGATGTACTTGGCCAGGTTCGTTAATATAACCATTAGTTGCATTATATAAAAAAAAAATCATTAAATCAAAAAGGATCGATAGATAACGGCGCAATAAGACAGGTTTTGGTTCTGAGCCACTTTGAAACAAAGCCGTTGGCGTTCCTCACTCCAACCACGTGATGATGATGTTTGTTTTGACCCTGTGTCCCTGCGTCTGAGCCCGGTACAGGCTGAGCCCCAGTCGTAGTGCGGCGACCGTAGCCCCCATGAAGAGGACCTGGTGGGGGGGGGGGGGGTCTCTTACCTGGTAGTAGTAGCGCAGCACCCAACACAGCCCCTCCACGTAGGAGCGGACCACCTTCTTCTTGAAGTCCTCGTCTGTGGAGTCCACGTCAAACTTGGTCTTGTAGTAGCGCTGCTTCCAGCCGTCCTCCCACAACCTGGGGGGGGGACAGATGGACATGAGGACAGAGGGACACATCGGGACAGGGACACACGGGGCCCTGATGTCTGAAGGGACCTCATGGGGTCAGGGATACCATCCCCTGGTGTGAGGGCTATGCTGCAGTAGCTGCTGAACAAGGCGGTAGCGTTGTCTCTCCAACCGACCACATTCCCCTTCCCCATCATCTGTTCCCTCCAGATGCCTAAACGCCCCCCCCACCCCCCGACCAACCAGCTCCAGAGCCGCTGGGAGGCCGTGTCCGCGCCGCCCGTCCCCGCGAGACGCCGGTTACAGCGCGGCGCCACGTGCATAATGGAGGCGTCGCAGCATCTGTGCGAGCGTCCCCGCGGGAGGGCGGCTCCGGCACGGAGAGCTCCGTGAATACCAAGTGAGCGGCAGGGTTTAGCAGCTTGGGTGGGGAATATATTCACCAAGACACCGTTAATCAGGGGGATGTGGTGGAGGTGGTGTTGGTGGAGTGCTGTTGACGTTATGGTGGTAAGGCTAGTGGTACAGGGAGGTGGTGTTGGTGGAGTGCTGTTGACGTTATGGTGGTAAGGCTAGTGGTACAGGGAGGTGGTGTTGGTGGAGTGCTGTTGACGTTATGGTGGTAAGGCTAGTGGTACAGGTGGAGGTGGTGTTGGTGGAGTGCTGTTGACGTTATGGTGGTAAGGCTAGTGGTACAGGGAGGTGGTGTTGGTGGAGTGCTGTTGACGTTATGGTGGTAAGGCTAGTGGTACAGGGAGGTGGTGTTGGTGGAGTGCTGTTGACGTTATGGTGGTAAGGCTAGTGGTACAGGGAGGTGGTGTTGGTGGAGTGCTGTTGACGTTATGGTGGTAAGGCTAGCGGTAGTGGTATAGGGGGTTAAGACGGGGTTATAGGGTGGGGTTGGTAGTGGTATAGGGGGTTAAGACGGGGTTATAGGGTGGGGTTGGTAGTGCTAGGTGTTGTGTGGTTGGCTTTGTTAGGTGGAGGTGAGGGTGCATTGGTAGGGTGTCGAGTGAATCTTTGTCGAGTCACACAAGGTGGAGGCTGAACAGGTGAAGCAGGCTCCACGCTACAATAGGGCTGGGCTTTAACCAAACTTTGATCGCTATTTCGATAATAGCGTCGAACGATCAGAGAATTAACACAATCAAGTTTTTCAATTTATAGTAAGGGCAGAACAGCTGGACACATCTGTACATCATTTTAGATTGGAACACTTTCTTTTTGACCATTTTCTGCTTTTTTATTTTTTTTTATTTTTTTTTTTTTAAGGCGAAATTTCGAAGTTCTCAGTTACGTTTTTTTGGGAGAGACATGGTGAATAAATACGGTTTAAATATGTTTTTCAATCTCAAAAATAATCGTGATTTCAATATTGACCAAAATAATGGTGATTATCATTTTTCCCATAATCGAGCAGCCCCTTCGCTACAACAGGTGGAGGTCTCAGCTGAAGCCGGCTCAGGGGGGCTACACCCCAGGGTGGAGGTCTCACCTGACCACGTCCTCCGGCTCCGGCTCGCTGTCGCTGTCCTCTGCTTTCCTCTTCATACCCCGGGCGTCCTGGGCCCCGCTGGGCCCCCCCGCCTGTCACGGAGCACACAGTGAGCGCAGGGCCAACACACACCACACACGCCACACACACACACACACACAGTACTCCATCCTCTGTATCTTATCTACTGACTGGTGCCGAGTGTAGCTCGTGAGAATGTATGTGACTGTTGATAGTGTTTATTTTATCAAAGTGCTGCCTTCTTGGCCAGGTCGTTCTTGTAAAAGAGATGGGAAAATAAGAGACACACACACACACACTTTTTTTGTGGTACAGCAATGCATCCTTTTGAGTAAATATACAGGGAATTATTTTCCTGTTTAAATATTTCAAGGACCATGGGGGGGGGGGGGGGGGGTGATCATTGATGTGCTAATAAGGAGATGCTATTGTCGCCTGCGTGTTTAGGGACAGAGGGAAGGGAGGGCACGACAACAGCTTGTTAGACAAGTACTCTACAAGCTTCGGGACATCATTGAAAAGATTTTCTTCTGGCCCTAAAGTGCTCCGAGAAATAAACACTTTGACCAGCAACGCAGAGCTTCCAGGCTCGGGAAAAATAGATTCATGTACAAAAAAAAACAACCACAAGCCATTCATTCGGTGGAATAACTAGTTGTTAAGAACAAGCCCAGGGGTTTCCACTAAGGTTTCAAAAGCATTTGCCCATCGGGAAAGTACAGGTCATGTTCGACTTGTCCGAATGTAATGTTCACTTGCCCAAATTAAAATCAGAATCATGAACGGGCCTCTTTTTGCCAGGCACCTGGCCTAATTTTGGGGAACTCTGAACACTCATCCTAGCTCAGACTGAGGCTGAATGTTGGCTTCCACATAGTAGGCCTACGTGTTTTTCAGTCCACCGCTGCAAACTATTAAAGCCATCGCCAAGTTATATGTAGACCTGCATGCTTTCATCTGGATTTTATGCCAATGTAAATAACTCAATGTCCAAGGTAGTAGCAAAGATATGCATTTTTTAACTTTCACGTTTCTTGCAAGTCTGACTAAATAATCACAATCGCGTTTATAGTACTGTTGTCACGATACTGAATTTTCTAACTTCGATACTATACCTGGAAAAATATTGATATTCTATACCATTTTCGATATCAGGGGAAAACAGTTTTTTCAGAAAAGAATGTAACCAAAGTAAATGGAGTATATCTCCAAAACTGCTAGGGCTATAATATTACACCTTGGTGCCAATAGAAAGAATGTTGTGCAAGTGAAATAGTTCAATGTGGATACTACTTCACGGCAGAAGTGGAAGATTACTTTTCCACCTGAAATGATCAGTTTGTATCACTGTCGTACTGTGGGACAAACGGGTAGATATCTTACCATGTTGACACTTGAAACCTCTATTTAAAGTTCAGGGCAAATTTAATGGAATGACACCAAGCCAAACATTAGCAAATACACACATGGCCACTAGATTGCGCTGAAGAACATGTGTTCTGATTGAAGGCAATTTACCTTTTTTCTGAGAAACCTTCTCCAAGTAATTTATTGTAAACACCATGTTTAGTTGCAAAATTTGGCGACATGAGACGAGAGCGAACCTTGTGGACACATCCCGGTTTAGGGTCGGATTAGCTCAGGCGGTAGAGCAGTTGTCTTGTAACCTTAAGGTTGCTAGTTCGGTCCCCAGTTCCTTTGGATAAAAGCGTCTTACTACATGCCCTAATTGTAGGTAAAATTTCCTTTTTGGTTTTTAAAAGAAAAGGGGAAGTTTCTTCTAAGTTGTTATTTGAGTTTTAGTCCCAGAATGATATGGTTAGATTGTCGGAATTGGAGGAGGCTCAGCTTATAGTTTGTGCGGGTCCAGTTTCGGGAAAAAGATCGCTATTGCTGTGCAGTTATGAAACCCCAAACCGTGTTCATGCATTTGCATATGACTTTAAACGATTCTTTTGACTTCCCTTGGTAATTTGCCTTGATCTAAAGTACGTCCAAACTGCACTCCGCCATCACTACTCCGTCTACCTTCTCTACCTAAAGCGGTCGCGGCGGCGCTACCCTTGAGATGCTAGCTGTAGTGGCTAACCTTTAGCTAACACGTCACACAGAGCGTTGAGACTATCGCCCAATCACAGAACCGCACCGCGAGTGAGTGACAGGGGGCGGGGCTACGTTCGCGCTGTAGCGCTGTGTGTCAGTTAACTCGCTGTCCGAGAGAAAAGAAGACGTTGATCAATTGCAAATATATCCATTTTGTGTGATTTTACGGGAGAAAATGGTTGCTTTTGCAGTTTTTAGAAACTCTTAAATATATACGACTATATGTGAACAAACCCTAAAAAAAATGCACTTGACCTTTCGGGCAACCAGAAATAATCAACATGCCCAAATATTATTTTAGTTGCCCCGGGCAAGCGGGCATGAGGCCGGCTCAGACTACACGAGTTCAGCCCGATTTTGCCCCGATTCTTTCGTCGCAGACAAATTTGCGAATCGTACACGATTTTGACAGGTCGGCGACGAGACGAGGTCTTGTAATGTGACATGCTTGCGATCTGCTACGTTTTCGTCTGCGACGTTCAAAAGCCCCACGACGAAAAGTTTAGCAAGTCAGAATTTTTTGGGGAATCGCATGACGTCATCATGAGGGAACCCTACGAACAGCTGGAGCTCAGTGTTTACCAACTGACTTCACTGCACTACGCTGAGTACACAGTAACTACTACAAAAAACGAATGCGATCAATAGCAAGAAGAATGCTAATGAAGAAAACGAGAGAAAATGAAACATAATGGAGACAACTTTGGTTGAAATGCGGCAGTATATTTACATCGCTCATGTGACTCGCAAGTCGCAACGCAACTACTGTGAGGAGTTGCTGCATTGAGCAGATATAAAAACTACTGGAACCTTTAGGACAAAAATGTAAAAAACATTTATGTCAGTTCTAAACCTCTGATTTTCTAAATATCTTGTAAACGTGAATGATACAAAGTAAAGAGCATCACACCCTAGAATCGTGTAGGGTGGCCAGTCTTCCTACGTGACAACGCCCGATTTCCTGGCTCTGGGATCGTACAGTGTGACATGTTAAATCCTGGAGGGATGTCTGAGAATCGGGTAGTCTGAACCGGCTAACTGTACGTTCACACCAAAAGCGAATTGAGCGACCAAATCACAGGAAGTCATTCACTTTCTATGGGCTCGAGCGACCAGAGCGACCCAAGCGTCCAACGCTACCAGCGGCAAAAGTCGAGCGACCAGAGCGTCCAAAAAAAGTTGAAAACGATTTAACTTTATGCAAATTACTATGACGCGTATCAGCGACCAAATACTGACAGCCAATCGGAAAGTAGACGTTCTTTGCTTGCGTGGATCCCGGGGAACACCGAACACCGGCACTTTGGTTCCTACCTAATTTTTTTGGTTCCTTCCTACTGTCTTCACAAAATGTCAAGTGAAAGTTTAATCGCGGCTGTAACTGGGCACCCGGTGTTGTACGATCCGAGCCTTTTTCACTTCCGAGATCGCAACAAAAAGGCTCTGGCCTGGGCAGAGGTGTCACGCGTGGTTGGTTGGTCTTCTGAGTTAGTTAATGAAACGTTTGAGATTATTGTAAAATAGGCGCGATACATGCCTGATGCCTGTTAACCGAGATCCAGCACACTAATCTTCCTTGCGCTGAATGGGAGGAACTCGTTATCAAATATCGAAAATGCATTCGTTGGGCAAAGGAATAATACGTTGTGCAAAGGAATAATACACGCATAGTCCTAATAATGCAAATGAATAATTCTTATTAGTAAGTTAATTAATTAATAAGGCTTATTTATAGAAAATCTTTTGCGCTCTAGAACGTTCGCAGTTAAGCGCGGAATCATTGTAATTTGCTCTCCGTACCCCCAATCTGTAAGCTAGTCGTAGGAATACAGCGTGGATTCATGCTGTAACAAAACACGTTTTGTTTAATCGACAAGACAAGGGATAAATTACAAGGGATACATCTCTTGTCTTTTATCCCGCTATTCCCCAGTATTCACGGAGCCTGAGGTGAATCATTTTTAATTAAATAGTCTAATTTGACTTGACTAGGCCATCTATCTAGCTAGATAGATAGCCTAGTCAAGTTTTTATTAATACCAAACGACTCAAATCGTCTGGAATTCATTTATGTGATTCGGCGCACACTGGACAATAGCCTACAAGACCTCAAAGACAAGATTGCCGAGACAAGTCTGATTGGACATATCACAAAATACTTCACATTAAAACTAGACACCCATTGATAGACAGACAGGCAGGCCTAGATAGATAGATAAATATGTTCCATTATTCGCCTCGTGGAGCCAGTCAGTCCTGTGGCCGTATGCAAATCAGCCATGTGCGCCAATGTGAGTGAGCGACAAATGAGTGCAAGATCATGATTTGCAGATGAAGATCAGTAAGTAACACATTTTAACTAGACTATAAAGCACGCAGACGTTGTATTTGGGTCTCGGTTGTAATTTACTACCTCGTCAGGATGACGTTTACTACTTTTTACTAATTTTTACTGGCTTTAATTTGGCCTAATTTAATTTACTACCTTTTACTACCTTTTAAAAACCCGCGGCAGCCATGTATATATATATATAAGGGTAATCACTGTCGAAGCACGTTATCCAACAAGCAAAACAGTCTCTGCAATATAGCCAAAGTGTAGTTCACTCTTTGATACGGCTGTCTGTTCTAAAAGCATACGGCTCCTTTAAATGCGTATGCAAATTTGAATTGTACGTCATGAGCGACTTGAGCGACCAAAGCGAACAGAAATATTCGCAGCGATTTCAATTCGCACCCCCACGGCTTCTCTACTGAACACTGATGGCTCCATTAGAACGGCCACCATCTTTTCCATTTAGTTAAACTTTCCCTCAAGCAAAAGGACGCAAGTTCCAGAAATCTGCCTTTGAATCCAACATCATTACGTCTAAAGGTAGGGTGGTGTAGTGATCAGGGTGTTGACTCCCAGCTGGTAGGTTGCGGGTTCAAATCCCGATACCCCTGGTCTACCTGTAGGCGTCCTTGGGCAGGTAGGTAAAAGCTTCCAAACAGCCTTCACGCTAAACCACACAGCTAGTTAAATGTGTTGACTGTGCGAGTCGGGGGCGGGGCTACAGGTCAGAAGTCACAGCAGACAAGATGGCGGCGGGGTCTGGGCGCTCTCCAGGACTTACAGGGGCTCCGTTCTTCATCAGGGCCTTCAGGGACTGGGCGGCGTCCTGCCGGGATTAATTAAAGAGGAAGGTAACGCCTCGGCCCCGTAACAACAGCGTCTCCAACACAATCAGCTGAGCTGTCCTCAGGAGGTTCTAGCAGTGCGTGGCCCGTCTGGTGGTGGTGTGTGTATGGGGGGGCTAGGCCGGGTACTGTGACTCCGAGGGGCCGCTCTGTACCTGGTTGTTCTGCATCCTCATGTCGAAGGCCTGGTGGCGGGCGTTCTGGACCGTATCGGGCCGGTTCCTCCCTCCCAGGGCCTGGGGGGCAAACTGGCCGCCGGTCATGTAGGCTGGGGGCCGCTCCGCCTGGCGGTCGGGGGGGGGGGGAACACACAGGTCAGGACCCCTGAGCAAGACCGACCCTGGACTGAATCAAGGAGTCCTATCCTGGTGTCCGTCCTGATCACTGCGGTTAGTGTTTTCATTTGTTACCACACACACACACACACACACACACACACACACACACACACACACACACACACACACACACACACACACACACACCACACACACTACACACACACACACACACACAACACACACCACACACACACACCACACACATCACACACACACACACACATCACACTCACCTTCATTCTCTTCTTCTTCTCCTTCATCCGCCTCTTGAAGCCTTCCTGAAAACAAGAGCACCATGTGAGCAAGCACTAGCTCCCCCTAGAGGTCAGAGGAGAGGCGCCACATCCACACAGACCTGATCACACACTCGGGGAGTTTCCTTAAATCTGATTTGGTGTCAAAATAAAAAGAGGCGTTTGGTCATTGAATCCATCTCCCTGGAGCTGCTGCGCCACTGAGGTGTGACCCCTGAACGGTGACACACAGCGGCCGGACCACCCCAGAGTCCTCGGGCCCTCTTACGTCGTCGTCTTTGCGCTTCTTGAAGATGTTGTCCTCTGCCACGCCCACAGCCTGCATGATGAGCTCCACCCTCTCCAGCTCGACGAAGCCGTTGTGTGTGATATAGCCCTGCAGGAACACCCAGTACGTCAGTCCACCGCTACAGCAGGGACACACAGGGGCCCCGGTACAGAGAGGACACACAGGGGCCCGGTACAGAGAGGACACACAGGGGCCCGGTACAGAGAGGACACACAGGGGCCCGGTACAGAGAGGACACACAGGGGCCCGGTACAGAGAGGACACACAGGGGCCCGGTACAGAGAGGACACACAGGGGCCCGGTACAGCGAGGACACACAGGGGCCCGGTAACAGAGAGGACACACAGGGGCCCGGTACAGAGAGGACACACAGGGGCCCCGGTACAGAGAGGACACACAGGGGCCCCGGTACAGAGAGGACACACAGGGGCCCGGTACAGAGAGGACACACAGGGGCCCGGTACAGAGAGGACACACAGGGGCCCGGTACAGAGAGGACACACAGGGGCCCGGTACAGAGAGGACACACAGGGGCCCCGGTACAGAGAGGACACACAGGGGCCCCGGTACAGAGAGGACACACAGGGGCCCGGTACAGAGAGGACACACAGGGGCCCGGTACAGAGAGGACACACAGGGGCCATGGAGGCTTCATGGAGGCTGCACTCACCCCGGTTTTGTGGACCACGTCCTTGTAGATGCCCACAAGTCGGTCTATGGCGCCCTCTCTGAAACAAAGACCAGGCCATGAAGCACACGCCGTGGCCGCCGACTTGTCCGCCACTTCTCTGGTGTATCATCACTTTTTATCTTGATTCTAGTTTACTTCTGCACAGACTTGAGCCCAGATAGTAGCATTCCACTGCATAATGCACTCATGAAGTCCATTATATGTACACAGTCGGGCTGTGACGATACACCAACTCATGATTCGGTTTGTATCACGATTATTGACCCTCGGTTCGATACATCCCACGATCTTTTTAAACTTAAAAAGCATTTTATTTTAAACAACACTTATGTAACATTTAACTTAATGTAACATTTAATAACAAATAATTTGAACAGTGAACAGATTCGAACAGAAAGAATACTATTAAAGTATAGCTAAATAATAAATTAATAACCAAAGGTTGCAGTTGGAGGATGCTTGCAGGTATTAGGCAAAAACCCTCAACTAGTTTGGTGGTTTAGTCAAATATCCTATTAGCGCTTCTTATTAGGCTATGTAGCTTAAATAATGACATAATCAGGCCGTATAGAATGCAACATGTTTAATAGCCTAACTTTCAATAGATGGGAAAAAACATGAACGTCGCAATAACGAGGCATAGTGTTACGAGTAGCGTGTGTGTGTGTGCGCGCGAGAATGGCAGTGTGCGTATGTGTGAGTGACGTCAGCGAGGAGAGTGAGCGGCAGCGTGCGTGTCTAGAAGTTAATCAGTCCGGTAGAATAAAGTACCCTATCCTGTCAATAATCGGTGGCCGCTTCATTCCGACCTATAAGCAGACCAACTGCCGGTCAAATCACACAAAACAATAGAGACAGCGATCACACAGGCAATTTTTTTCGCGCTTGGCCCACTCTGGATAAATGTCGTTCATATCGCATATGAGGACTTCGACGGCTGTGGAGAAATGCAATCCTCCGTAGCCACGGAGAGCTGTCATCACAGAGAGGGCATCTCGTCGCAGACTTACGGCATCGATCAGAGGGGGCGGTGTCAGCAGACTATTATTTAGACAAATTATTAGCACATTTCAATCGGACAATTTGAGCGGAGAGTTAGAAAGGGCGAATCGCGCTTCTGCCTTCTCACACCGCGAGACGGGTTCGTGGCTTTGAGTGTCGCGATTTCGATACGCGTATCGTTACAGCTCTAGTACACAAGGACATGTCGGAACAGCTTCAGCCTAAAGCCAACTGCCAGTAGAGGTGCTGGTTCTCACCTGATCTCCAAGGAGGGCAGGTGAGGGAGGAAGTCATTGCCAACGAAGAAGCACATGAAGACCCAGTCGTCCACGCTCCTCTCGAAGTCAAAGGGAAACGGCAGGCTGGCCATCGTGAGCTCCTTCTCCAAGTACTGGAGCGCACCAGGAACATACCGTTATTCTACTGAGGTACTGGGACGCACCCACAGACCACCCAGTCGGTTTGGCCTCGGCATCCAGAGGAACCAGTGAATCATGAGCCGACGTGATGTCACTTACCTCCCGCAGAACACAGAGTCTGATGAAGATGAACTCCTGTTCAGAGCCCGGCATGGCGTCTGCAAACTGGTCATGCTGGGAGAAGGTGGGTCACAGTTAGAACGTGGACCACAGACCAACTGGTCATACTGGGAGAAGGCAAGTCACAGATAGAAAAGGGACCATAGACAAACTAAAACAAGCTCAACAAGTATTCAGGCCCTTTGCTTTGAAGGCTGTATTGCTTGGATTCAAACTACAGAACTAGCTAAAGTAGCATGCACTCATTCTAACCACTAGGGGCCAGAAGTGGCTCACTAGGGGCCACTTGAGGGATAATTAACATCTCATGTAGTGCAACTCTCAGAAATGTCCAGAGCCTTGTAGCTAGTCTCAGGGACTGTGAGAGGGGCGGGGTCTTGGACCCAGAGGGGCGGGGTCCTGGACCCAGAGGGGCGGGGTCCTGGACCCAGAGGGGCGGGGTCCTGGACCCAGAGGGGCGGGGTCCTGGACCCAGAGGGGCGGGGTCCTGGACCCAGAGGGGCGGGGTCCTGGACCCAGAGGGGCGGGGTCCTGGACCCAGAGGGGCGGGGTCCTGGACCCAGAGGGGCGGGGTCCTGGACCCAGAGGGGCGGGGTCCTGGACCAGTCCTTACCTCTCCCTGCTTCTCGCGGGCCGTCCCCGTGCAGTCCTTGAGCTCGTGGCCCATCTGGTTGCACAGGGCACACGGGCGTGGCTTGTTGGGCTTGAACTCCTCCCTGATGATGGTGAAGTTGGGCTCGTGCGTGGCCAGCCCCAGCATGATCAGGTCGGCTGGGGAACGCGACCAACACCATCAAAACAAATCAAATGAACATTGTTTGTTTATCTAAAAAAGGTGACGAGAGGTATACCCAACCACCAGCCCAAACCGGTTTGATCCTCCTAATCTAAAAACACAATAACATTCAGGTGATGCAATTTAAACTCTAGATACAGAACTAGGTTAACTCCTTAGGTCACTTTGATGAGCCCAGATCGTCCGAGCCCTTCAGCAGCTGAGAACACGCGCCGACACAAGCAGCAGAGATCTCCAGGTGTGCATCATGTACAGCGTGTCCTGATTGGACGTCGGCTTACCGTCGGCGCCACACAGGCAGTGGTGCGTGTTGGGGTCATGGTGGGGTTGGGCTGTTGACACAAACAGCCAATTAGATGACAGTATCAGAAGTCTACACCGGTGACGGACCATGTAGACACAGGGCAGGTCTCATCACTACACCAGACCTTTAGATTAAAACTAGCGGCCACTATTCTGTAAAGTAGGTAGAGCTTATATTTTACAGATACTTTTCTTACAAACTAGATCTAAATTTGAAATGCATAATTGTATGTTATATTCGACATGTAGCGGCCCCTACAGGAGACGGCCCCTACAGGAGACGGCCCCTACAGGAGACGGCCCCTACAGGAGACGGCCCCTACAGGAGACGGCCCCTACAGGAGACGGCCCCTACAGGAGACGGCCCCTACAGGAGACGGCCCCTACAGGAGACGGCCCCTACAGGAGATCGGTCCCCTACCTCTCTGTCTCCGGATGTAGTCCATGATCTTGTGCTCTCCTTCTCCAGGAACACTGGCGTCAGACAGGATGACCTGCAGACACAACGCACGCTTTCACACAGGTCTGCTGTTTGTTTCAACTAGGACAGGGTCCCATTCAAATACACAGCTTTGGTTGGGCGCTTTCATTCAGGGTGTCTCATGATTTTAAAACGGCTAGGAGTGGTGATGTTAGTACCTTGCTTTACCAGTTGACCCTCACTGCACCACTAAAAAAGAGATTTTTTTGACAGACCACCCAAGCCCATTGACAGGAAACCTAGTATTGTCTTTTCTCTATTTCTGGTGTCCCCTCAATAGATGAAATCTAAATCATTAATAAATGGACAGGGTAACCATCATTGATCCCTTGAAGCTAACCTAGACGTCACAAAGGTGTCAAAGCAGGAGAAGGGCGGGGATACTCACGGTGATATTGGTCCAGCCGGGGTCATTGCTGAGCCTTTCTGAGACGTAGTACCGCAGACACTGAGCCAGGTTGTCCATGAACTCAGTCCCCTGTGTGAAGAAACGGGTTTAAACTCAACAAGACCATCCTAGACTTCCCCCACAACCTCCCAGATCAAACCCCCCCCTCTGGGCTGAAGAGTAGCGGGAGCCGGATGGAGCCCATTGGCTGAACCCCCTGAGGCCCGCCCCCATTGGCCCATTGACACCCTTTGATATACTCCCATAAACTGGTCAAGGGCCTCTTGAGAATGTATATAGTTTGTCCTTACTTAAGCACTAACTAAACTACCGTTTCCCTGAGCACTACTTTGCATGTTTATTGTATCGCATCTTATCCTGCGTCTTCCACTGCTGCTGTGCAGTTATTGTTACAATATAAAGCTGCATCCATCTATCGAACCCTCTCCTTCTGATGGGATCACAGGCTCCAGGGCCAGGGAGGGCAGCCCCTCTGACTTACAGGTGTGATGCAGTTGCTGTCGAAGCGCTCCTTGATCTCGTCAGGTGGCAGGTATCCCCCTAGGAGACAGCAGTCAGTGGGGTTAGCCGACACACCCACCACAGCAGGCGACTTACTGAACACAAGGCTGCTTCACACTCAGACCAATGATACACACGGTCCTAGATACACTACTACACCGGCTCTACAAGACGGTAGATTCTAGAAAGAAGGTGACTGGTTGATTCATCATGACAGGACACTAAAGTCAGCTAAGCCACATGCCCGTCCCCTCAAAAAGAGACAGAAAGTGTGCTTCAACGTCCCTAACCCTGAGACGGTCTCTCTGTTCCAGTGAGTTTGTTTGAGACGGTCTCTCTCCATACCTCTCCCGATGACCTCCTCCCTAATCTTATTCTTCTCCTCCGTGAGCTCCGCCCCTTCCTTGGAGGCACGGAAACGTCTGGAACGCTGCTGGTTCATCTTGGCCCGCGGAGCCTGGACACATGAACCACACACACACAGGTTAACCAGAGACCACACGCAGGTTAACCAGAGACGAACACGCAGGTTAACCAGAGACGACACACAGGTTAACCAGAGACGACACGCAGGTTAACCAGAGACGACACGCAGGTTAACCAGAGACGACACACAGGTTAACCAGAGACGACACGCAGGTTAACCAGAGACGACACGCAGGTTAACCAGAGACGACACGCAGGTTAACCAGAGACGACACACAGGTTAACCAGAGACAACACGCAGGTTAACCAGAGACAACACACAGTCGACACTACGCACCCCACAGCCTTTACTCTAGTGACCCCACAGCCTTTACTCCAGTGACCCCAGCCTTTACTCCAGTGACCCCACAGCCTTTACTCCAGTGACCCCAGCCTTTACTCCAGTATTATCCCCATAGCCGTGGTTCCTACAGCTGAATGGCCCAGTAGGTTCTCACCACTCCATCGATGGCCATGTACAGGACCCTCCGGGGGCGCACTATGTTGAACAGCCGGTCGATGTACTCGAAGATGGCCACCATCATCTCGTCCTCGTTCTTCGGGGCGGCTCTGGAGAGGCAGAACACAGCGTTACACACTCACTGCATGGTGCCTGTACCCCAGTTCCAGACCCGGCGCCTGTACCCCAGGTCCAGACCCGGCGCCTGTACCCCAGGTCCAGACCCTGTACCCCAGGTCCTGTACCCCAGGTCCAGACCCGGTACCCCAGGTCTAGCCCTGGTCCGGCCCTGATTCAGGCCTCCAGGGCAGCAGACCACAGTAGGGAGGGACTCACTTGTCTTCAGGGTGGGTGCAGGGGTGTATGATCCCGTTCATGTCCAGGTACAGGTTGTCAAACTCCACCTCGTTTGGGTTTGGTTTGCTGGTGTCCACGGGGATGCGGACGCCATTGCACTCCTTGGACTGGTGAACAAGAGAGTGTTAATATAACTAGTAGTGAACATTAATACAACTAGTACTGGACATTATTACAACTAGTACTGAACTTTAATACAAGCAGTACTAGTTGTACTCATGTTCAGTACTGTACTGAACATGAGTACAACTAGTACTGAACATAAAGAAAACTACTACTGAATATGAACACAACTACTTCTGAACATGAGTACAACTAGTACTGCATACGAATACAACTAGTACTGAACAGTAATACATTTAGTACTGAACAGTAATACAAGCAGTACGGTCTTAAGACTCACTCCCCTGGTGCTACTGGGTGACAAAGGAATGGGAACACCGGCACTGAAGGACTGAATGGCGCCAGAACCAAGAACTGATACAACTAGTACCGAGTATTAAAACACCCACTACCGAGGTGGAATACTTCCAGTACCGAGTATTAATACATCCATCACAGAGTTTTAACACATCCAGCGCGGGAGCGAGCGCCACCAGCGCGGTCTTATGTTTACAAACAACGTGGGTCTCGCGGTGACGTCACGCGGCCTGGCCGCCATGTGAGGCCCTCGAGGCCAGCCCGACTGTTTACTGACGTAACCGAACCGCGGGAATAACAACAACAACAACAACAACAGAAGCTTCACGTGAAAAACGTCCGTTAGAATAGTTCAAGAAAGCATTTAAAAAACGAGCCGTTTGAGTAGAGGGTAGCAGCTAGAACGGCTAGCAGCGCGGTTACCTTCTCCTCGAGACAATGGACAATAATGGAGGCGTATTTTCTGCTCAGCCAACGGAAGAATGCTGGGACTCCCATGTCCGACGGTCGACGATCACACTAAAAGGCTCAAGCGTAAGAAACGTTTAAAAATGACTTATTCCAAAACAGAGATGCGGGGGTTATGTATAGCGGCGGCTACATGCTGTTCACGAGAGCTAGTAAGCTTTTCCGGTTCAGGTCGTCATTTATCAGGTTTGGCGACTGGCTCACAGCGCCCCCACTGGAAGCACATGGAACTGTGAAATATATACGGTACAATATTATATAAGATTATTGTAAGCAAAAGTTATCAACCAAAACTCATACATAAAATAACTAAATAAATGTATAGGGCCTATAGTCATTATACATTTAAATTATTCTTTCATATATATATATTGGCCTATGTATTTTTTTTCTTTCGCTAATAATACTATTTTTAAACAACAATGGTATTGAGTGTAAAGTCTTGAAGGATATGACTGGTATTCAGTCTTTATTTATAAATTGGCCTATGACTATTCTCTAAATTCAAGTTGATAAAGAAGGAGAGCGACACCACCTGGCGTCTGATGGTACTACCGTACACACACATGCGCGCGCGCACACGCACGCACGCACACACACACACACACACACACACACACACACACACACAACACACACACACACGACACACACACACACACACACACACACACACACACACACACACACACACACACACACACACACACACTCATCTGTTAGTATTGATCATGGTTAGATGACTAAATTACGTCTTCTATCAAACAGTGTTTGAGATATTTAAAGAGAGAGAGAGAGAGAGAGAGAGAGAGAGAGAGAGAGAGAGAGAGAGAGAGAGAGAGAGAGAGAGAGAGAGAGAGAGAGAGAGAGAGAGAGAGAGAGTATTCTACATTTGTTTGGAGCGAGATGCAGAAAGATAGGGAGGGGGGAGAGACAGTCGGGGTGGAGAGAGAGAGAGATGGATAAAAAAACCTTTATATTGATATAAAATAAAGATTTTTGATTGAATTGAATTGTGAGGGACAGAGCGAGAGAGAGGGTGAGACAGAGAGAGAGGGGGCGAAGAGAGATTAATGGATAAAAAACTTTTTATACTGATATAAAGTTTAAACAAGGTCATATTATATCTATGCTGTGTGAAGGTTTCCAGCCATAGAGGCAATATGGTACACAATAACAACGTCTGAGCTGCTGTATTCAATTACATCCCATTCATCACTCATACAGAACATCATTTGGCTTCTCTCGGTGGTTCATGTTCACTAAGTTGTATCGAAGCCTCCCACATTGGGTAAACGGACAATACGGAACCCTTATCATCTATAATTTTGCCTATAGGGCGAATAGACAAAGAGCTACAGTCACCGTAATGACTCCATTAAAAACCGCTGGAACCGCAGTTGTAAGCGCTCATAACTTCCACATCGCCCCACATGAATCGCAGCGAGTATTATTCCATACACGGAATATAGAAAACGGAGAAGACGGATTCAATCAAACGGCCGCGGATCAGTTTAGAGGAAGGGAGAAACACGCCGAGCGCGTGAAACTTTAATGCGGCGGCGAGCCTTTGATCATCCGATCCTCCGCCTTCCCACATCACACGCGCGGCGGGAAGCCGTGCGGCGGGAAACTGTGCGGCAGAATGTAGCAATTTGTGTCTCCAAGGTCATGATCCGGCCTCGGGGGAAGAGGAGGGTGCGGTGAGACGCCGAGAAATGTCTTTACATCTGCGCCTCTTTCAGGCGCTAAGCGGTCATTGTGCCCAGCGACAAAGACAGCGCCATGTTTTTATTCATTAGGCTACATTAACCCCCCCCCCCCCTCACACACACACCTCCACTTACGCTCACACACACACACCACACACACACACACACACACACACACACACACACACACACACACACACACACACACACACACACACACACACACACACACACACACACACACACACACACACACAC
>OLKM01000835.1:130757-143257 GCA_900291075.1 Melanogrammus aeglefinus
AGACACACACACACACAGAGACACACAGAGAGACAGAGAGACAGAGAGACAGAGAGAGAGAGAGAGTGTTTGAACACTGTATCGCAAGGGAAGAGACTTAGTGAACATGTTTAAATGAGCTCCAGCTGCATAGCCATAAATCCGGATCTTTGTTAAAGTTCACTTTCAATATCCTTTAAACGGGTATTTACCTCTCACCGCACAAAAACACGAGCCGGTCCCTTTATCGCCGTCTGTAGCACAGTCCAGCGGCACCCCCTGTCGGCAAGCACCCAGAACAGCAGCACGAGTCTGAATAAAATAACAGCCTATTGGAAACCGTTCGATAACCAAACACCACTGTGACTGCAGAGGACCCAGACAGCTCGTCGCTCGGGGTAAGTAAAACTCAAGAACAAAATACCAAACCTTTTCTTTAAGCCAAAATGTGAGTGTGAAGGATTCAAATCCCATCTGGTCATGCAGGTTGCAGTATAATCAATCACCAATTTAAACTAATCAAACGTTAGGCTCCGTAATGATCTCAATAAATAAATTAAATATCTGTCCAATTTTTAAAGAACATTCATATTTCCAGAGCAAGGTATACGTTAGAAACATTGTGCTGCGGCGGCTGAGTTGGGACCTCACCCACCTCCCTGACTGTTTGATAATGATAATGAATAAAATACATCAATAAGCAGGAATGAACAAAGAGATTAATGCGTCTTTACAGCCGACCCCACGCTGGGACATTCAAACGCAGCCCTGCGCCATTAGCCGGTCCCGAAGCTTTTCAACCGCACATGAAAGAAGGGTGGGGGGGTCACCGCGCACCCCAGCAAACGACGTGGGCTGGTCCTGTTAAGTCTCGCGGAGAGGGCGCCCCCCCCTCCTCCAACCGGCACTAACCGCCGCTAATGATGCCGCTTGTGATCGGTTACAGCCCGGGTCTGGGGTCCGTCTGTGTCTCCACAAACATTGTTGATTCAGTGCCGAAGAAAATAAATAAATGGTCCGCTAACCGCTGTCGGGAGACTCCAAACGACATAAATTACCAAGACACAAACAGAAAATAGACTCTTGGCCAAGTCGGTTAAATATAATTATTGAACGAGTTTGGGTAGGTCGGGCTATGGTGGGGCAGTTGTACAATGGACCACTTTACCAGCAGAAAGGATGTTAATATGGATTATTATTGCAGGTTAAACATACCTCTTATTGACAGTTTAGGGTTACCATGGTAACGTCAATCCAAACGTCTAGCCCCCCCCCCCCTCACAGCTGATCGGAGGGGGTTGTACAAGAATACAAGCCTGTACCCCTTAAATAACTGGATGTCTTTAAATGGTGTGATGCTGCCATTAGCTGATTCTGAATGTTTCTAATGAATACCACTCGGCCCGTCTTGACTTTGATTGTCTTCCGCATTTAATTTTATTGATTCAAATGTATTTTTGATCTAGAAAGTGGAATATGTATTTTGTCAGTTTAATTAAAAATCGAATCCGCATGACAGACCTTTCCTTTCCATACGTCTAAACTCGACCTCAACAATTCATCCAGCTCCAAAACCCCTCGCGGCCGGCCACGAGGCCCGTTCAGCTGTGTCCATCCTCCGGGAATCAGGTCACCATAGCAACCATAGGGTGCTGACAGCGATGGCTAAACAGCGACATCATTCCAGACTTTTATTGCAGCCATCGCATTTAAAATCCCAGACTGGATACCGGGAGAGAACACACGTCCTTCACGCGAGCAGCTCTGGGTCAGACCCTCATAGTAACCATGAGAACACGTTCAACCACACGTTCAGAAGGATGAAAAACAAAGAGGTCTTCAACTGACGGTATGAATGGTTTATTGAACGACGGTACGCACAGCGCTTCTTAAGACCGTAGCAACATTTCAATGAGCCGCTTTCTGTGGCTCGGTGCCTCTTGACCTTTCTCTCCACAAAGACAACATCCCGTCTCTCTGAGGCCCACACAGAGGCAGACGCTAAGGGCTAAGGGCTAAGGGCTAAGGGCTAAGGGCTAAGGGCTAAGGGCTAAGAGCGGCCGTTAAACACTCCATCGATCAGCTGGAACCAGAAACGTCTTCTTCAACACTCATTGGCAGAGGTGCATTCTGGGAGCGGGCGATGTCAGACCAGCGGCTTGCTCGTGGTTCCCCCGGCAGGAGGCCGCCGCCCACCCCTAACCCTCCGCCTCGTCGGGGCAGCCCCCCCTGGGCCGGACCACCAGCTCGGGGAAGCCGGTGGCGGGGTCCATCTGGCGGTCGAAGAGGAGCGCGGGGGCCTCCCCCAGCACCAGCTCGGCCGTGGTGAACACCTCCAGACCCCCCAGCACGTGGCCCCCCACCGTGCGGCCCTCCCGGTCCGCCAGGCACACGTGCAGGTGGGCGGGGGGGTTCAGGGTGCCCACCAAGGAGACGATCTCGAAGCGCTCGTTCAGCTGGATCACCTGGACGGAGATCGGGTTCAGGGCTGGAGTTTAATCATCACCCCAGGGGTTAGTTAGTGAGCCCCGGTTCACTAGCTAACTCCAGGGGTTAGTCGGTGAACCGGGGCTCACTAACTAACCCCAAGGGTTAGTTAGTGAGCCCCGGTTAACCCCTGGGGTTAGTTAGTGAGCCCCGGTTAACCCCTGGGGTTAGTTAGTGAGCCCCGGTTCACTGACTAACCCCTGGGGTTAGTTAGTGAGCCCCGGTTAACCCCTGGGGTTAGTTAGTGGGTTAGTTAGTGAGCCCGGGTTCAGTTCTATACATTGACATCAGTGAATATATAATATATACATTTTAATCATTTGAATACATTAAGTCAATAAATGTTGAATGATGTTAGTTGTGTGAAGTATTCTGGTTCCACATTATTCTTCTACAAATGGCTTTAGACTATTAATATATTTGACATCCCAAATAAGTCATCTGGAAAGTAAACCACCCTTTTTGAGATCCATGTTGAGATGTTTCAGAGACACGTCAACAGAGCTGGTCCATCAAGCCTCTGAGCGGCCGCTCCCACCGCCCCCTGGAGACTGGAGAACCACCCATGGCCTCCCCCCAGCTCCTGAACCTTCCTCCGTGTTCAACACTAAACATTCAGCACAGAGGGTCTCCAAAGCCTGGGGGCCGCGCTACAAACGGCTCGCAGGGGGTCTGCGTGTTCAAGGGTTCATTAACACACACACACACACACACACACACCCACCTCATTGGTATTCTCTGCGCTGGCGTTGGCCAGCCGCAGCGTTGCCTTGGTTACGCTGCCCACGCAGGTGAGGACGAAGGGGGCGCGGAGACCCCTCTCCTCCACGAAGGCCTTCAGCCCCCCCAGCAGCTCCTGGCCCGGGCCGAAGCGCACCGCGTGGACCCGGAGCCCGGAGCCTCCGTCACCACCCCCACCACCACCTGCACCACCTGCAGCTGGAGACGCCGTGGCTGGGGGGGTGGGGGGCCAGTTTGACGTAGCGGACAATATCTTCATATATTTATATATATATAATATATATATAATATAATATAATATATTATATATATATACTATATTATATATATATGATGTGTGTGTGTGTGTGTGTGTGGTTGTTGGTGTGTGTCGTGTGTGTGTGTGTGGTGTTGTGGTGTGTTGTGTTTGTGCAATATAATTGTGTATGTGTGTGTGTGTGTGTGTGTGTGGTGTGTGTGTGTGTGTGTTGTGGGTGTGTGTTGTTGTCGTGTGTGTGTGTGTGTGATGTGTCCCAATTCAGATCCTTAACAGGATCAGAACCTCTGACTAAACACCACTGTGACCTTTGACCTGTCTGAGGTGTCCCCCCCCCCCCCCCCGTACTGATATAATAACCTGTACTCCAACAGACCCGGAGAGCCTCTCAGAGTATTAATGTACGGATGAAGCAGCCCCGATGTGGTCGGAGACAGGCCTGTACTGCAGCAGATTGACTTATTTTTTTCTGTTGTGAAGTCAAATCATTGCAACATTAAATCAGTGTGCGTGATTCAGCTGAGAATAACGACGACACCATACAGCCTCGGAGGCCGGGTGGAAGTAGGGGTGGAGCAACCATACACCACCTCCCATCACCGCCAACATTCAACTAGTAATACACACCGAGTCTGAGACGCTACACACTCTGAGTCACTACACACTCTGAGATGGTACACACTCTGAGTCGCTACACACTCTGAGTCGCTACACACTCTGAGACGCTACACACTCTGAGACGCTACACACTCTGAGACGCTACACACTCTGAGATCGCTACACACTCTGAGACGCTACACACTCTGAGACGCTACACACTCTGAGACGCTACACACTCTGAGACGCTACACACTCTGAGACGCTACACACTCTGAGTCGCTACACACTCTGAGTGCGCTACACACTCTGAGATCGCTACACACCTCTGAGACGCTACACACTCTGAGACGCTACACACACTCTGAGACGCTATACACACTCTGAGACGTACACACTCTGAAGACTAGCTACACACTCTGAGACGCTAACACACTCTGAGTCACTTACACACTCTGAGTCACTACACACTCTGAGTCCACTACACCACTCTGTACTGTACATCCTGAGTCACTATCCTCTCCGTCTGAGACGCTACCAACACTCTGAGACGCTACACACTCTGAGACGCTACAAACACTCTGAGACGCTACAACACTCTGAGACGCTAACACAACTCCTTGAGTCGCTTACACACTCTGAGACGCTAACACACACTCTGAGACGCTACACACTCTGCAGAGCGCTACACACTCTGAGAACGCTACAACACTCTGAGACGCTACACACTCTGAGGCCTTACACACTCTGAGTCACTACACACTCTGAGTCACTACACACTCTGAGTCACTATCCCTCCGTCTGAGACGCTACACACTCTGAGACGCTACACACTCTGAGACGCTACACACTCTGAGACGCTAACACAACCACTCGAGTCGCTACACACTCTGAGACGCTACACACTCTGAGACGCTACACACTCTGAGTCGCTACACACTCTGAGACGCTACACACTCTGAGACGCTACACACTCTGAGACGCTACACACTCTGAGACGCTACACACTCTGAGACGCTACACACTCTGAGACGCTACACACTCTGAGTCGCTACACACTCTGAGTCGCTACACACTCTGAGTCACTACACACTCTGAGTCACTACACACTCTGAGTCACTATCCCTCCGTCTGAGTCACTACACACTCTGAGGCGCTGAGCCTACACACTGAGATTGTACATTAAATGCATGTTGCTGTTATTATGCAGGACACATTTATTTTAAAACTTGTTCATAAAGATGGTTTATTTTCTTACTGCATGTGAAGCGGAATGTTTCCACTGTGAGCAGAGCTCCACATTAAAAGCACAGAGATAGACTCCACATTAAAAGCACAGAGATAGACTCCACATTAAAAGCACAGAGATAGACTCCACATTAAAAGCACAGAGATAGACTCCACATTAAAAGCGCAGAGCTAGGACTCCACATTAAAAGCACAGAGATAGACTCCACATTAAAAGCACAGAGATAGACTCCACATTAAAAGCACAGAGCCGGTGGTAATCTTCATTACACCCGCGGTGTCAAGTGTTCATTCACAGTCATCAGGCTACTCGTCGGTAATGGCCGCTATTAGTCCGCACGCAGCGGACGCATTAGCCGACATGTAGGCTAATGTCCTTCCATTTAATTGTTTTGTTGGTTGGTTTTATTTGACAATCCTGGGGAACCGGGCTGACAGTGAACGAGGTCCAGATATGTTTTCATCCATTTGGGAGATGATGAGCCGTCATTATGAGGCCAAAGTGGAGCAGAGGAACGCACTTTAACTTTAAACGCTCGCAATGAATGAGGATCGTGGTTCTGCTTTAACACCAGTGAACACGGAACTAATACCATTAATATCAATACTAATAGAACACTAATAGTACGTTTCATTCAAAACTTCATGTTGGCCACACCAACTTATCCCGATTTAGACTTTCACCAAATCATATGGAAGGTAAATCATATAGATAGTTCACATTTAAATATCATTAACTTTACAGAAATAGCAACTCTACTCGTAGCCCGATTAACTTCAGTGCGTTTGTTGGCAGCTCTGAACTAATATCTAACCTTAGTTAGGATCAGAGATTAGTTTAAAGACAGACTAATAAATAGTTTATAGTTTAGAGACAGACTGATCGTTTATAGTTTAGAGACAGACTGGTCGTTTATAGTTTATAGTTTAGAGACAGACAGGTAGTTTATAGTTCGGTCGTAGGACCTGTCTGTCTGTAGGTCCACATTAATATCCACCTCCCTATTGGCCCCCTGTATGAACCTCACTGCCTTCAGGGTAATCATCCAACACTGAAGGAGTGCGGTTGAACTCACCATTGTGTCAGACCTCCAAGCCGTGCTTCCTGGACGAGAGCAGTCGGCCTGCTACCCGGTGTACCGTCAACCGCAGAACCTCCTACCGGGAGACGCTCGGTTCCTCAGGGTCTCAAGTCCAACCACCTCTCGCTCCAGTGCCCCCCCGACCCCCGACCCCCCAAGACCACCCCCCACACCCCGGTCACCCGACGAAACGCAATCCTATATAGTGTCCTGTCCTCAGCGAAGCTATCTATATAGTGTCCTGTCCTCAGGCTTTAGTCTGATAAGGTTCAGGGGTTTAACAACGCATCAGTAAACAACACTTTAGTTTCTTCGTTAAATCAACACCAGTTTGAACTCGGCGGATAATTAAAGCATGGACCCACAGCGCCCCCTGGTGGAGGGACAGGGGCGGCGCACACAAACCCCCGTTCATAAAGTAACAAAGTAAAACACAGCCCACAAAAATATCATTATATTGAAAAAACAACAACTGAGAGACACAAGAACAAGGGGCATTCTGGTTTCTAATGAGTATCTTGTTTGTAGGCCACAGCAGAGTGGCTGCTTCGATCCGTATGCTTGTAAATAATTAAACCCGGCCGTAGAGGGCGTTGTTGGCTAAATAATAGATGTCCTAAAATCACTCTGCGCATTGAAGCGCAACAGAATGGTTGGTTTATACTAAATATGTGCCAAAAAAGGAACACAACACTTTTTTTTTAAACATTTATTTGGCACATAAGTAGTCTCACACGTACCGGTCGAGACACGGCCCTCTCCACCACACTAGATGTCTCCCATCCTGGCAGATGGACCAGGCTGACGCGTCGGGCCGTGAAGGTCATCAAGGAGGTCAGGAACCTTCGACGCGTTGCCTTCAAGAGATATTGATTTATTTTTTTGCAAGGAAAGATCATGTTTTATTGAAGTTAATGGATTTGAATTATTTTATTTCACTGTTTATGAGCCTATATCATGTCTGAGATGATACAATGAACCGTTGGTACAATACAGTTAAGGTTTCCACAAAGCCTCTATAAAACCAAACATTAACATCTTACATAATTAAACAGCTTTGCTTTCTGCAACACAATTTTTTTTTTTGTGTATTATTTTATGAAGTTATTCTTTGTGTGATCAACGAAAAAATCGGGGTAACCCCTACAAACCAGCGTTATTATATATTTATTCTGTTACATTAAAGATTATTTCAGTTAGCCGGTAGCACAGATCGGCTAACACCCCTCGACAGAACCTTTACCTCCAATAACGAGCAGATTAAAGTGGGCGTTCCCTGGGGCCCACTCTCGTGTCAGCAGAGGGGCGGAGTCTAATCCCCTCAGACTCAAACCGACGAGCCCTCGTCTCCGGTTACCGGAGGCGCAACCGACGCTATGCTTAAAGACACAGCACGAAATGTGAACCACACATAGGGCGAGAGGCTCTCACTTGATGCATTACAGTGCTGTGTAACTATGTCTGTACTGTCCTACTGTGTCCATACTGTCCCACTGTGTCAGTACTGTCCTACTGTGTCCATACTGTCCTACTGTGTCTGTACTGTGTTACTCTGTATTGTGGTACTGTGTCCATACTGTGGTACCCTGTCAGTACTGTGATAGACCACAGGCCTCCTGCTGTTGAAACGCCAGTCTAAGCTAACACGAGTCTAGGCTAACACCAGTCTAAGCTAACACCAGTCTAACACCAGTCTAGGCTAACACCAGTCTAGCCTAACACCAGTCTAAGCTAACACCAGTCTAAGCTAACACGAGTCTAGGCTAACACCAGGCTAAGCTAACACCAGTCTAAGCTAACACCAGTCTAAGCTAACACCAGTCTAAGCTAACACCAGTCTAGGCTAACACCAGTCTAAGCTAACACGAGTCTAGGCTAACACCAGGCTAAGCTAACACCAGTCTAAGCTAACACCAGTCTAAGCTAACACCAGTCTAAGCTAACACCAGTCTAGGCTAACACCAGTCTAAGCTAACACCAGTCTAGGCTAACACCAGTCTACGCTAACACCAGTCTAAGCTAACATCAGTCTAAGCTAACACCAGTCTAGGCTAACACCAGTCTAAGCTAACACCAGTCTAAGCTAACACCAGTCTAGGCTAACACCAGTCTAAGCTAACACCAGTCTAGGCTAACACCAGTCTAAGCTAACACCAGTCTAGGCTAACACCAGTCTAAGCTAACACCAGTCTAGGCTAACACCAGTCTAAGCTAACACCAGTCTAAGCTAACACCAGTTCAAGCTTACAGAACCAGAGCAGGGGTATAGACTGGAACCATCAGAGGCTCTCAGGGGCGGAGCACTGGAACCATTTCATTGGACTGGGCGTTTTAATCAGCCCGTTTGGCATTTGAGTGTTTGTGTTTATATCTGTGTATGTGTGTGTGCGTGCGTTCGTGCGTGTGTGTCCATATGTGTGTGAACTAATTAGGACCAGCAATTACCCCAAGCTGTGGTAGCGTCTTCTCCGAGCTAATGTGTGTGTGTGTGTGTGTGTGTGTGTGTGTGTGTGTGTGTGTGTGTGTGTGTGTGTGTGTGTGTGTGTGTGTGTGTGTGTGTGTGTGTGTGTGTGTGCATGGTGCGTTCTTGCGTGCGTGGGTGTGCATAGTGCGTACTTGTGTGTCCATGTTTGTGAGTGCCTGGTAAGTGCGTGTGTGTGGTGTGTGTGTGTGTGTGTGTGTGTGTGTGTGTGTGTGTGTGTGTGTGTGTGTGTGTGTGTGTGTGTGTGCATGGTGCGTGCGTGTGTGTGTGTGTATGTGTGTTTGCATGGTGCATGTGTGTGTGTGTGTGTGCCTGAGTGTGTTTATGTGTGTGTGTGTGTGTGTGTGTGTGTGTGTATGGGTGTGTGTGTGTGTGTGTGTGTGTGGTTGCCGTGGCCAACGCTGCCCATGCATGACAGATGCATGTGGACACGCCAGACAAAAGCACTGCTGGCCAAGTGGAGTTGGGGGGGGGGGGGGGGGGGTCAGAGATTTGGTTGTGGTGGTGAGAGATGGTTGTGGGGCTGGGGGGGGGGGGGGTCCGGAAGAGTGCAGGCAGATCAGGCAGTTTTCCAGGGACCCTGTGGGTCCTTAGCAGACTGACCCCCCCCCCCCCCCCCAGCCCACAAGACTCACACACACACACACACACACACACACACACACACACACACACACACACACACAACACACACACACACACACACACACACCACACACACACACACAGCACTGTCAAACCCCCAGAAGCCCCTGCTGCTGTGACAAGCCCTGTGTGTGTGTGTGTGTGTGTGTGTGTGTGTGTGTGTGTGTGTGTGTGTGTGTGTGTGTGTGTGTGTGTGTGTGTGTGTTGTGTGTGTGTGTGTGTGTGTATGGGTGTGTGTGTGTGTGTGTGTGTGTGTCTGGCCAACGTGTCTGTCTCAGAGAGAGAGACAGAGAGAGAGAGAGAGAGAGAGAGAGAGAGAGAGAGAGAGAGAGAGAGAGAGAGAGAGAGAGAGAGAGAGAGAGAGAGAGAGAGAGAGAGAGAGAGAGAGACTAATGAGCTCAATGCATCAAGGGTATTCTGATCCTGTATAAACACAACACACACACACACACACACACACACACACACACACACACACACACACACACACACACACACACACACACACACACACACACACACACACACACACACACACACACACACACACACACACAAAGACAAATGGCATGTTCATGCATGTCATTATCATGCTAGCATCATACTGAGCTTCCACATGTGGCATTCTGACGTATTTGAACATTTGAATATCCTGCATTCTAACACTCTAGCCTACGTCTTGACTGCATGACCTAACGACAACACATCTCAGTGTTACATCAGTCAATGTCTCTCCCTCCCTCTCCAGGACTGATTACACGTCTGTTGTTCACACACACACACACACACACACACACACACACACACACACACACACACACACACACACACACACACACACACACACACACACACACACACACACACACACACACACACACACACACATCCCTGTACCAGCTCCAGCTCTAAACTTCCTAATGATATTAATTTACTGTATAGGCCCATTCATATTCATAATTTCATTCCAAATGAAAAACCCACTTGTTGTCCTGCAGAGGCATCACAAACGAAAGCCTTTCAGGAACCCTGTCCACTCATCAAGACACCGTACAAATCATGCGGTCCGTTTAATTGGCCAGAAAGATCTTCCAGAGAGTGTACAGAGACACAAAGTGCTTGATATTGTTGTCACGGAAACAGAGGAGGATGTGAGGACACACACAGGCAGAGGATCGGTCCTCCCGACACGTCGGTAAGGTCGGCCGGCCGGCATCAACCGGACGTCTGCAGGCGACCGACATCCCTGAAGACACCTCACCACACTGCTCCTCAGGAGGGGGGGGGCGATGGAGACCCAGTATTGATCTCTCCTCTCTGGTCCAGAGGAGGCTCTGGGCGGCCTCCTCTCCTCTCATCCCGAGTGCCAAGCGATCGATCCGGCTTGATAAGCTCTCCCCTCCCGGTCCCCCACCCTGCCGCCGCGCTGCCAGATCAATGCCACACTCCCCCGGTCTCTGCGGGAATGCCACCGCCTTTTAGGAACGCCATTCCGCTGCCCACGGGCCGAGAGGGAGCAGTGCGGACTCCTCGGAATCCTTTCCCTCCCAAACCAAATGGCTCCCGGTGTCAGCGACCCTGCCTGCCCTCCTCAGGCGGGGGCTGCGGCATCAAAGCCAGCCCCCCCTGCCCGGCGGCGTGCGGCTCTTAGCGGCAGGTGGTAGCCCCCGCCTGGCCGCTCTCAGCGAGGACCCGTCAGAACCTGAGGCATCTCGAGCGCCGCTTCGCAGGGGGAAGCAGGTGCACAGCCCTCCCCTCGCTGGACGTCGTTCTTCCTGAACCCGATCTAACTCCACGACTTCAAACGCCCCCCCCTCGATGGAAGCAACACGTCACACCACTCACACTCGGAGGTCTACGGTTCCTGTTCTTCACATGGGTCCATCAAAAGGTGTCAATGACGTTGTAGTTCACACTTTGTGAAGCTAGGCTAGGCTACGTCCTCATAACACACGCAGTGCTGCGTAGCTGCGAACAGAGGAAGAGATGCTACTGCCTCGGGGGGCTGTAGGGTGTAGTTGAGGTACTTCCCCGTCTACCAGAGGGGGAGCAGGAAGTCGTCCTACCGGGTAACCCTACCATTCTGTCTACCGGGACACAGTGTGTATGGGACAGTAGGCCTACCCCCCCCCCCCCCCTATCATCCGTTCTGCTTTCCCTACCGCTGGTCTTGAGATAATCCCATTAGCCGGCCGCCGCGGTGGGCTCTCACCCACCAGCTGCTAGCTAGTGTAGCGCTGTCACCTGGGCTTCACTTAGCGTCACAGACGCTACGCGGTTCTGTAACATTGCTCCGGCCTTTATGGTCATGGGTGGAGTTTTATTGCAGTGATTTGTATTAATTTGAAGTTATTGAATCAAGTCGTTTTAGCTAGTTTGTCTGCTGGCCCTTTGCAGTGAATATTTAATGGCATTATGGCGGGATATCACTGCCAAAAGTGAATATGCGCGCGCCCAACCGGGCATCTTTTTATGATGAGCACTTTAACTGTGCTCACACACAGCAATCCTCTATAATCAATTAGCCTGTGAGGAGAACATTTTTAATGTAGTCCACACGTAAAGTTAAGCAGAAGGCAACTGACCCCCCCCATGGCAGCAAACGCTTTCTTTGTTCTCGTGGTCACAAAATGTTTTTTCTGTTCAAGCAGGTGTCTTTTGGTTGTTTTGCTTCTCTTCAGAGGCGTGATGCCGGCCAAGGGCTCGAAATCATGAAGCGCTAACTAGAAATTCACCGTCATTCTCTTGGGATAAAAGCTGCGAAACACAGAAGGGAATTAAGTCCCATAAGGACATCGTTAGCCGTACGTACTACACATCCACCAGAGAGACGGAGGCCTCCAGCCTGCGAGCCTGGGCAGCATGTGGTGGACTCCTGAATTTGGCGTCGAGGAATGATGCGAGCACAGCGAAACAATGCAGCGCTCCGCGGAACGCTGCTAATCCAGGCTGGGAGACAATGCCCCCTCCCCGGGGACGAAGT
>OLKM01000835.1:145757-181724 GCA_900291075.1 Melanogrammus aeglefinus
TGGTAACCGGGGGTAACCGCGTAACCAGGGGTAACTGGCCCGTGGAGAGCAACAGACTCCACAGCACGAGGGCTGGGAGTCAGTCAAGGGATGGACACAACACAACACAACACAACACAACACAACACAACACAACACAACACTCTACAACACACTACAACACAACACAACACAACACAACACAACACAACACAACACTCTACAACACAACACACTACAACACAACACAACACACTACAACACAACACAACACAACACACTACAACACAACACAACACAACACTCTACAACACACTACAACACAACACACTACAACACAACACAACACAACACTCTACAACACAACACACTACAACACAACACAACACACTACAACACAACACAACACAACACAACACACTACAACACAACACACTACAACACAACACAACAGACTACAACACAACACACTACAACACAACACAACACACTACAACACAACACAACACACTACAACACAACACACTACAACACAACACAACACACTACAACACAACACACTACAACACAAACACAACAACACTACAACACACACACAACACAACACACTACAACACAACACAACACAACACAACACAACACAACACAACACACTACAACACAACACACTACAACACAACACAACACACTACAACACAACACACTACAACACAACACAACACAACACACTACAACACAACACAACACAACACAACACACTACAACACAACGCAACACGACTTAACACAACACAACACACTACAACACAACACAACACAACACTCTACAACACAACACAACACACTACAACACAACACACTACAACACAACACAACACACTACAACACAACACAACACAACACACTACAACACAACACACTACAACACAACACAACACACTACAACACAACACACACTACAACACAACACAACACAACACACTACAACACAACACAACACAACACACTACAACACACTACAACACAACACACTACAACACAACACACTACAACACACCACTCTACACTACACTACAACACAACACACCACAACACAACACAACACACTACAACACAACACAACACAACACCTTCTACAACACAACACAACACAACACAACACACACAACACAACACAACTACAACACAACACACACACACACAACACAACACACTACAACACACCACAACACAACACAACACAACACTCTACAACACAACACAACACAACACACTACAACACAACACAACACACTACAACACAACACACTACAACACAACACACCACTCTACACTACACTACAACACACCACACGTCCGCTACACAACACAACACACCACAACACAACACAACACAACACACCACAACACAACACAACACAACATGTCCGCTACACAACACCTCTAAAGTACCTCAATGTTCATCTCTAGGTCAGCTGGACTCGGTCCAGTCCGCTCCGGTCCTGGTCCGGGTCCGGGTCCGGTTTGGTTCTGGTCCGGTTTGGTTCTGGTCCGGTGCTGGTTCTGGTCCGGTCTGGTTCTGGTCCGGTCTGGTTCTGGTCCGGTCTGGTTCTGGTCCGGTCTGGTTCTGGTCCGGTCTGGTTCTGGTCCGGTCTGGTTCTGGTCCGGTCTGGTTCTGGTCCGGTCTGGTTCTGGTCCGGTCTGGTTCTGGTCCGGTCTGGTTCTGGTCCGGTCTGGTTCTGGTCCGGTCTGGTTCTGGTCCGGTCTGGTTCTGGTCCGGTCTGGTTCTGGTCCGGTTGGGGTGGTTTGAACTTCCCCAAAATTTGGACCAGCGGTCTAGGAATGGTTTGTAGGGGCGTGGCCAGTGGTCTAGGACCGGCGTTTATGGAGGCGTGGCCAGTGGTCTAGGGGGCGTGGCCAGCGGACTCGGGGAGTCCGGCCATCTGGGAGGCTGGGGTGACGTCTTAACCCCCCACCCCCCCCAAGGGCGGGTCCCTTTGATCCCAGAGCTCGGGGCCTGAGGGGCGAACAGACGGGGGAAGAGGAAGGGATTTGGGGTTCTGGGCCACAGACATTTTACCCTCCTCATCAATAATGTAAGGACCTTAAATAGTCTGGTGTCTTCATCAATGAACTGTCCTGACTGATTTAGCTTCTTTTGCTTTTTAACATTGGTTTGTCTTAAAACTTTGTTGTTTTTATGGATGCGTCCTTTATTTAATAAATATGTAAAATAAATAAATTCCCTTTTTTCCCTCTCCTCGCGCTCCCCTCACCCCGCGGTGTCTCGTTGTTGTGCCGCCCTCTGATTGGTCGCTAAGGGGGTCTGGAGGAAAGGCTCGCCTCGCTCATAGAACGCCTTGTTTCTTGCTAGCGCGGCGTCAAGTGTCTCGAGTGGTCCCCGCGGAGCTGTAACGAGCCCGCGGGGTCCCGGCGTGCCTCGACAGGGCTCAGGCGCGGCTCAGCCCGCTGTCGAGGCACGCACTCAGCCTCATTAGCGCGCTCGCGGAGGCGACTGGGACCGTCCTCCCCGGAACAGAGGAGGTCTACACTGGAGTCAATTCCTGGGTCGAAGGGAAAAATCCCCGCAATGTGGACGTTCCGCTCGCCTTCTGCTGAAAAGAACGTCTTTACAATGTGGCCGTGGTTAATGATCGAATCAAGACGATTGACCAAATAAAAGCAGGGCAGGGCTTTTATTGTGGAGGCCTCCAGGAGTCCTTCTGGAGGTGACCTTGAACCTGCTCTGGTGAGAGGATGAGAGCACATGAGACACAGCGAGGAGAAGATGAGAGGAGATGTTCTTTCGAAGTGCTGTGACATCATAAAGTACACGACAATATCAACCTCATGAGATAGAGAGAAAGAAAAGTCATCAACTATCAACATATGGATAATGTTCGATGACGCCATATAACGTCTATACATGTATGACCGTATATGGCCAGTCCACCATAAGGATGGTTGTCTGGCCACGCCCCTGTCAGTCCTGAGCTGGGAGGGATGAGGTCATCTCCTCAGAGGACCCCCTGCTGCCCCCCCAGCCCTGAGAGCCCGCTGACTGTGTGTGTGTGTGTGTGTGTGTGTGTGTGTGTGTGTGTGTGTGTGTGTGTGTGTGTGTGTGTGTGTGTGTGTGTGTGTGTGTGTGTGTGTGTGAGTATGTGCATGTACCTGTGTGAGAGTATCTGTGTGTGTGTGTGTGTGTGTGTGTGTGTGTGTGTGTGTGTGTGTGTGTGTGTGTGTGTGTGTGTGTGTGTGTGTGTGTGTGTGTGTGTGTGTGTATGTCTGTGTGTGTGTTTATCTGTATGCATGAGAGTATCTGTGTGTGTGTTGTAGTGTGTGTGAGAGTGTGTGTGTGTGTGTGTTAGTGTTGGAGTGTGTGTGTTGGAGTGTGTGTGTGTGTGTTGTGTTGTGTGTGTGTGTGTGTGTGTGTGTGTGTGTGTGTGTGTGTGTGTGTGTGTGTGTGTATGTTGGAGTGTGTGTGTGTGTGTCATGAATCAATAGAGCTCAGGGAGCAGCTTCACACACACACACACACACACTCACACACACACACACACACACACACACACACACACACACACACACACACACACACACACACACACACACACACACACACACACACACGGACGACAAAGGAACGCACACATACAGACACACACATACAGACACATACACACCAACGCACACAGGCACTCTCTCTCTCTCTCTCTCTCTCTCTCTCTCTCTCTCTCTCTCTCTCTCTCTCTCTCTCTCTCTCTCTCTCTCTCTCTCTCTCTCTCTCTCTCTCTCTCTCTCTCTCTCTCTCTCTCTCTCTCTCTCACACACATCATGCTGGTCTCCGTGTCTGTCTTGACCCATGAGACACTCGATAAAACAAACACTTGATGTTAAATCTATTGTGTGAACTTTGACCTCAGTCAGTTATAATGTCTACCAAGATGGGGCCAAGATGGGGCCAAGATGGGGACAAGATGGGGACAAGATGGGGCCAAGATGGGGCCAAGATGGGGCCAAGATGGGGACAAGATGGGGCCAAGATGGGGCCAAGATGGGGCCAAGATGGGGACAAGATGGGGACAAGATGGGGACAAGATGGGGACTAGATGGGTGCTCTGCTGAAGGCCCATGGGGGGGGGGGGGGGGGGTCTGTTACTTAAGCTCTCGTTGAAGGAAACGAATGAACAGGAAACAATTCAGGACCTAGCTGCAGTGACAAGATCATGTCTGAGTTATGATGACTTTACGTTATGTATCTGTATGTATTATAAATGATGATGACTTTTCACGACTCCAGTGAATGCAATAACCGACACAGTAGAAATCACAAGTACAAGCTGAGTGCAAGGAATTAATGAATACATGAATAAACTAATGAATGAACGACCGAATGCATGAAAGGGGTTACAGTGTCACCAAGGTTACGACCCCTCCAATACCCCCTCCTCCTTGTCCTCTCTGTCAAACACACACACACACACACACACACACACACACACACACACACACACACACACACACACACACACACACACACACACACACACACACACACACACACACACACACACACACACACACACACACCCTCTCTGGTTGATATTAAGTAGCTTTGGCCTCTGAGGATCTCTGCCATCGCCATGGTGATGAGGGCTTATCTCCGGGTCGTGTAATCCCTGCCACCTGCCCCCCCCCCCCCGCCCCAACTAACACACACACACACACACACACACACACACACACACACACACACACACACACACACACACACACACACACACACACACCCACACCCCAACACCCACACCCACACCCACACACACACACACACACACACACACACACACACACACACACACACACACGTACACCTGCCCCACCTGACCTTGGAAATGATGTCATCTATGGAAAGCGGCTCTGATCTAGGAGTGTGTCGTGTTGTATTGCGTTGTGCTGTGTTGTGGTGTGTTGGCATGTGTTGTTACGTTGTGCTGTGTTTGTGTTGTTTTGATGTGTTGTGCTGTGTTGTGTTGCAGTGTGACGTCTTGTGTTGTATGTCCACCAGCCTCCTCCCTCCCCTCCCCCCTCTTCTCTCTCTCTCTCTCTCGTCTCTCTCCTCTCCCCCTTTCCTCTCCTCTCTCCTCCTCTCCTCTCCTCTCTCCTCCTCTCCTCTCCTCCTCTCCTCCCTCTCTCCTCTCTCCTCCTCTCCTCCTCTCCTCTCTCCTCCTCTCCTCCTCTCCTCTCCTCTCTCCTCCTCTCCTCCTCTCCTCTCCTCCTCTTCTCTCCTCCTGTCTGACGGTTTGAAGTCCACCCCCCCACCCCCCATCCTGCTCCAGGGGGTCAGAGGTCAGGAGCCTGACCTCCACTGATGGGGGGCATTGGGGGGGGGGGGGGGGGTGGACTACCCTTGGGTGCACACCGGGGTTTCAAACCTTCAACCCCGTCGAGGCAGAGAGAGAGACGAGGAGGGTGAGAGAGAGAGAGAGAGAGAGAGAGAGAGAGAGAGAGAGAGAGAGAGAGAGAGAGAGAGCGAGAGCGAGAGCGAGAGAGAGAGAGAGAGAGCGAGAGAGACGAGGGAGAGAGAGATGAGGGAGAGAGAGACGAGGGAGAGAGGGGGACAGTGGGTGAGAGACACCTTGTTTACATTGTACTCTATTCTTCTCTTTGTTCACAGAGAACGAGAGATTAGGGCTGGCGCGTGCTGGGGGGGGGTGAATGGGGGGAGAGGAGGGGGAGAGGTGAGAGGAGAGGGGAGGTAGGAGGAGAGGGGGGGAGAGGGTGGAGGAGAGGGGGAGGAGGGGTTAGAGGGAGGGATGAAGAGAGGAGGTGGATGAGGTCAGACTCGACTACTTTTACTGATTGAGGCTTTTCTTGTTCCATTAGGGTGATGGGATACATGAGGGGGGACTGATAAACCACAGGGGGGAGGGAGGGGGGGGGGGGGGGGGAGGAGGAGGGTGGCTGAACCAGAGGAGAGGAGGTTCATCTTACAGGTGTTTTTATTACATTAATTGATACATATTTTATGTGTATATTTTATTGTATTTGGCTATTAAGGGAACAAAACACACACACACACACACACACACACACACACACACACACACACACACACACACACACACACACACACACACACACACACACACACACACACACACACAGTGAGATAACGTCACCCTGGGGTCTGGGGGCTAACAGCGTTATGTAGCGATAGCGGCTAGTCCATAACAACATTAAATAGCGATAGCTGTCTGATTAGCGGCGGTAACAGCATCAGTGTGTGTGTTGCTTTGATGCTGGAGCCCAGATGGCCGCGCACACAGAGTGTTAGAACCGTCATATGTTAGCAGGCCTTGATCCAGACGAACAGCGGCTGGCGCGAGCTAACACTGTTAGCCGCGGTGCGCGTTGGCAGCGACAGAGGGACCGTCTGTAACGAGGTTAAGGGGGGGGGCCCTAACGAGCCATGGGGCCCTAACGAGGCCGCGGGGCCGGCCTGCCTGACGTCTTAGAACACTCCGTGTACCTCGTTAGAACCTTCGTTAGAACCCTCGTTAGGGCTCGTTAAGCGCTCGTTAGGACTGTTTGGTTCCTCGTTAGAAGCTACGTTAGAACCCTCTTTATGTCTGGGTAGAACCCTGGGTAGAACCGGGATCAGGACTGGGAACAGACGGTCTTCAGGAGGTTCCAGAGCAAGGGTAATCAGGTTTGGGTTCCGGTCTGCTCCGTCTCCTCACAGTACATGAGTGATACCCCTCTGACACAGAGCATCAGGTGTGTGTGTGTGTGTGTGTGTGTGTGTGTGTGTGTGTGTGTGTGTGTGTGTGTGTGTGTGTGTGGAGGTGCGTGAATGCGTCCATATGTGCGAGTGCCTCTGTGTTTTGTGCGTGTGTTCATGTCTGCGTGTGTGTGTGTGTGTGTGGGGGGGGTGTCTGTGTGTATGTGCATGTGCGTTTGTTCTTGTCTGTGTACCTGTGTGTGTGGGGATGTGCGTCTGTCTCGGTGTTTGTGTGTTTGTGTGAATGTGGGTGTGTGTGTTTGTGTGTGCACGGGGGTCGTGTGCGCCTGCCTCACAGCGCGGGGTCAGTCCACTGACAGAATGCTTCCAGCTGCTCCGGAGCTTTTGTGTCGTTTGACCCGGGGACGACCTTTGACCCGGGGACGACCTTTGACCCGGGGACGACCTTTGACCTTTGACCTTTCCCTGTTACTGTGTTTACTGCAGGTGTACAGTGTTGTCTGTTGCCTAGCAACGGGAGGCAGCTGGTCGCCTGGTGCTGTCTGTGTCATTATGGGATGTAAGCATAGTGACTTGCTGCTGAGCAAGGCATCCCTAGGACCGGGTGTGGGGTTCTATTCCCTGGTCCTGGGGACAGTGCCGGTTCGATTCCTGGTGCTAATAAGCAGTGAGACGGGCCCCCACTGTGCTTTAAATGTACTCCCTCTCCTGCCAAGTCATGTGACCGAACAGGGCCCCGGGCCCAAGGGCCCCCAGATGGTGTAACCTGGCCCCCGGCCAATCAAAACGCTTTATTTCCAATGATCAAAATGGTGCAACACACACACACACACACACACACACACACACACACACACACACACACACACACACACACACACACACACACACAATACGCACAGACACACACACAATACGCACACACACACACACACACACACACACACACACACACACACACACACACACACACACACACACACACACACACACACACACACACACACACACACACACACACACACACACACAAACACACACACACACACACCCCTGTTGGCTGGTCCCATTAAAAAGCCCCTGATGATTTAAATAAAGTAAACTAAAGATAAACAACACACTAAAAACTTTTTCACTTTTGGTTCTTTATTGTTTGGACATTAAGCGCAAAAACATCCAACACATTAAGAGCTACAGATTTATAATGATAAATAAATAATAATAAATAGGACAATGATAACAATGTTATAACAACAATAATGATTGCATTCAGGAGCGTTTATAAACTCCCAGTAGTTGATTGCTGTATCAGCGCCTCAGAACAGGTCATTAAATTAAAACAAGGACAATAATCATTTGGTTATAAAAAATACATCGATGGGTCACACGTCGATCACACAGAACAATAATTTACACAAATAATTTAATAAATACATAAATACATATAAAAGGCCCTAAGGGTTATATATCGCGGTCATACAGTAGACTTTGTATAAAATAATAATATGGTGAATCAGCGCGGAGACGGTCTCCGGTTAAGGCAGTACAGCTGCGGTCTCTAAGGCAGGCGGCTATTCTACGGGAAAGCTCGTGACGTTCATGGTGTAACGGGCCGGTTAACGGAGAAGATCCGCTCGGTGGTGCCGTGACGTGTGACGCGACGAGTCTCTTAGGTCTAGAAGCTAGAAGCACTTGTGCGAAGAGGAACGAGAAGGACGAGAAGTAGAGCTACAAAAATAAGTTATAATAAACAAGAGTCTACACGCGTTTTACTTTTGCCTCCCGTTGAGACTAAAAACGGGACGGGACGGACGAACGGGTGACGTCAGAGAATCGCCACGTCCCGAGGGGGTCAAGTGGGCAGGTGAGGCCAGATGAGGCGAGGCCAGGTGTGTTCGTGTCTCCCGGTCAGCACGCCGGCCGCACAGGCATCTGGAGCAGGATGACCTGCCGGTTCTCCGATGGGTGGCACTTGTTGATGTGGCGCGTGAGCCCCGGGGAGCTGTAGAACACGGCGGGGCAGTACTTGCAAGGGTACACCTGTGACGTGTGTAGGAGCCGGATGTGCCGCTCCTGGCTCGCGCGGTTGGGGAAGCTCTCCGCGCACACAGGACACACGTGACACGGAGACGAAGAGGAGGACGAAGAACTCAGGTTTAAAGGTGCGGGTCCGGGGGTGAGGGGGAGGAGGTCGCTCGCCGCGGGGGTCGGAAGGAGGGGCGCCTCGCGCTCCTCGCTGCTCGGGGTCGGCTTCGGGGGCGCGTGCTGGGACAAGAGGTGTTTCCGCAGGTACGCCGCGCGCTTGAACTTCTTCCCGCAGTGGGAGCAGTCGTAGAGTCCCTCCTCGGACCCCGACTCGGAGAGCGCGGGGCTGGGGGTGTCCCGATCTGCGGCTCCTTCCCTCCCCTCGTCCCCGCGCGCCATGGGCTCGCTCTCCGCGTGCGCACTGCTAGAGGCGCCGCTCGAGGCGCTCTGCTGCGCCTTGGGCTTGTGCCACCGCCGGTGAGAGGCGAGGTTCGCGGGGCAGCTGAACACCTTGTCGCACTCGGGGCACCGGTACTCCACGCGCACGATGCGAGAACATTTGTGCTGCGCGAGGGCGAACGGGTCCGCGTACGCCTCGCGACACAGCTGGCACACGAAGTCCCCGAGCGGCACCTCCTCCCCGTCCGCCGACCGCGGCCGCGCTGGCTTCTCCTCGTCCGCAAGGAGCGCCTCTTTGATCTTCAGCCCGAGCACCGGGGACGTGGTGACGTCGTCCTCGAAGTGCAGCTTGCGGGTCGCCTTTGGTCTCTTGGACGGCGGCTTTGCCTTGCGCTCCGTGGGGCCGTCGCTCGCGTTCCTCTTGCCACCGTTCCCGTTCCCGGTGCCGGTGCTCCTCGCGCCGGTGATGCTCGCGCTTGTGGTGGTGCCCGTGCGGCTGCTGTTGCTCGTGCCGATCTTCAGGTCCATCGGGACGAACAGGTGTTCCAGGGCGGTCTGCGCGGCGGGGGGCGTTGGGACGGAGCCGGCGGACCTCGGGGGCGAGCCTAGGTGGACAGCCGCCCCTTCCGGGCAGGGGCGCTCGTGCTCCCGGCTGATGGGGCGCGTGGGGCTGCATAGCGCCTGCGGGCAGTAGGATACCGTGTCTGGGTTCCCGAACCGGACCGGTTTCACGTCCGGCTCCGGTACAGCGGCGGAGGAGGACGACAAGGTCCGGTCTGGACCGGTAGGGAGCGAGGAGGCGGCGGAGGGCGGCGGGGTGTCCCGGGTCGTCACGCGCGGCGTCCGGTCCTGGTCCTCATCATCAGAGCGCACCCTATACGACACTGGGTTGGCTTTCCGGTTGCGCTTCACGAGAAATCCTCGAGGCATGTTGAGGCGGAGGATAAAGGCACTTTAAAGCGCTCGAGGGGCGGTGAAGGAATCTGGGTCGGGCCGGTCCTCAAGCGGACATCTGCCGCGCGCCTGAAACAACGTCCCGCAGCTGCTGGACAACCGTGAGCGCAAGCGGTCCTCCCGAAGAGCTTTTGAGCCCAACATAGCTGCACTCGGTTTTAAGGCGATGCCGCGACACCGTGCCCCGACCCCCCCCCCCACCCCCTCAGCCGCGACCAATCAGAGAGGAGCTCAGGTCCCTGAGGAGGAGGAGGAGGGGGGAGGAAGGAGGGATGGCGGATCGTAAAGCAGATGTACCTGAGGGGTTGCATTGTACTGCCTAACCCCGCCCCCCCCCTCAGCGGCGCGAGGGCACACTCCGGGGAGCGCTCGTGCGCACGGTCTGATGGGTCGCTATACAGAGCTGCACGTGCCTCGCCTTTATGGGCTCCTTCAGAGGGCTCGAGGCGCACAATGAGAGACGCGCCCGCGCACAGCGAGGAGTGACAGCCTCGTCATAAAATAGGATCACTCGATAGACCAATTTAAAGTATTCCTTCTGTGTAATTATAACTAAATAAAACATAATAATAAACATATGTGGGTCCTATCTTTAAATTATATAATAGGACATATACTTTGTAATTGTTCTGACTCGATAAAACGGATCATCGGCTCGTAGACGTCACAGCAAACGTTAAGAACGCACGCAGACATCACACCGACACCCTCCTCCGCCACGCATCTCCGTGACGGTTAACTCCGGGCATATGAATCACTCATTTCACGCATACATAATGAATAGGGGAGATAGGGGGGGGGGGGGCGGGGGCCTGTTTAGCATCACAATGGCGCGCTTGTGCAAGCTGCACACCCGCTCCTGATTGAAAAGGAAATTGCACGCGGTAAACCGGGGCCCCCAGAAGCAGTCTGCTACAGCGAGACCACGGCGCGTGCTGGGCGCAATCAGCGGGCTCTGTGGAGACAAAGCGCGGGTCCGAACGGCCTCCACGAGACGCTACCGGGAGAGGGGCCTAGAACCAGTCCCTTCAGGTCCAATCACATCTCAGGGCCCGGATTTGTATTCTGATGTCAGGAACCGCGTATAGTTTTGGTTTTTTAATTCCATGATAATCTTTATTTTAAGGTGTGTGTTTGTGTTTGTGTGTGTGTGTGTGTGTGTGTGTGTGTGTGTGTGTGTGTGTGTGTGTGTGTGTGTGTGTGTGTGTGTGTGTGTGTGTGTGTGTGTGTGTGTGTGTGTGTGTGTGTGTGTGAGACTCACAATAAGATAAATAAACTGGGACCAGAAATCCAGACGTCTCAACAGTCTCTAAAATCTATAGTTAACTATTAAAACAGAGTTGATATGTTTAACCATTAAAATAGAGTTTATATGTTTAAAACATAGAGTTGATAGGTATAACTATTAAAATTGAGTTTATATTTATAACTATTCAAATATAGAGTTGATATGTTTAACTATTCAAATATGAATTTATATAGATAACCAATCAAACTGAGTTTATATTTATAACTATTAAAACAGAGTTGATGTTTAACATGAACGCATTTCAGCCTTTAAATGGTATAGGCCTATAATAGCTAACACTTCTTTCCTGTGTTTTCGGTTATTGACCTCTGAACCGCAGAACAATAAATCCATAATTTTAGCTCAGTGGATCCCAAACTCAATCTGTCCATATGCGGATTGATTCAAATAACGGCCTTTCTCCTAACAACGTTTAGGAGATGTAATTGCCAGGGGGTTTGAGGCAGAGTCGGACCCGCAGCCACCTTTTGTTGTTTAATGACGTGAAGGCGCGTGTGGTTATTTGTGTTGCGCGCGGGGCGGCGGGGGGGGGGAGACGGAAGCCTAATTAGCATACAGCTGTATGGCCCCGGCCTCACAAAACACTTTCATCTAAAGAGGTTTCACTCACGAGCGGCTGTCAGTCACGCAGCCGTGGCGCGTTTAGTGTAAAACACGCGCGTGCCCGCGGAGTTACAGTTGGCCGGCGCGAGGAGAATGTAACGCTATTTCAGTCTTAAACCTCAATAAATACAATTCTTTAATAAAGGCTTTTAACCCTTTCGGGAAGATAAACTAAATAAATGTTTTTTTTAAAATAAATGTTGTAAACTGTCATTTGGAAGAGCATTTAATAAAAAGATAAGGCCTACCCATAATTTATACAATAATAAATAGCAAAAATTAAATAAATACATTAAATTTTAGGCCTAAATTAAATATATATAGGCTACACTGTATAAATAAAGAGGCCTAGATGAAAAACGGGAATATCAGATGATTCAATAAACAGTCCTACATTAAAATAAATCATATTATATCAACATGTTATATTGTCATGCCTTTAATATAATTAAAACGTTAAATGTTGAAACAATTCAAGTTTAAATGTCGGGACACTCGGACAGACTCCTGGCGTGAGTTCTAAAGCACATCGGACCTCCGAGACTCCCAGCCCCCGGGGTCGGTACTAACACACTCTACCGTTGGGCGGAGCAGGAAGGATGTCCCGGAGGAACCGGGGTCGCGCCGGGGTCACAGCGGGCCGCGCCGGGGTCACAGCGGGGCGCGCCAGAGTCACAGCGGGCCGCGCGGCATGTACCCGGGCAGCTGGCTGCGGTTGAAGCTCAGGTAGTTGAGCGCGCTGGTCCTCAGCGCCGCCCGCGCGTGGCTCCGCGCAAACCGCTCCCGCAGGAAGAGCGCCGGGTCCCCCCCGCGGAGGTCCGGCTGGCCCGCCGCCAGCTGACGGATGAGCTCCGTCACGGTGGTGGGGTCCTCGTCCTGAGGACAGGACGGTGATCACACAGTGAGGCGGGGGCGGAGTGGGACCAACACAGCACGACGGACCCTATGGACCACCCTACATGTTGTGTTACATGTTGTTACACATGAAACCTCACATGATCCCTTCGGCCTGCATCTCACCACCAACCGAGCCCCACCCTTCTGACTGAGGGTGGTGTTTTATACGAGTGCTCTACATCAGATTCAAGGAAGCCACATATTCAAACCCCTGTTGTTTAAGACGTTGTCACCAGGTTATATTCTTTAACTTGGCGTTCAAAACACCATTACCCCGAGCGTCTTTGGTTTTAAACATGATGAGTTCATCTGAACCAGTGGCTCACTGGCTCTTTACAGAAACTGAACTCGTCACTTTAAGGGGAACAGAGACCCAGCGCTGGGCGGTCCCAGCCGTCCTGAACGCACCGCGAGGGGCGGGGCTCACCGTGAGGGGCGGGGCTCACCGTGAGGGGCGGGGCTCACCATGAGGGGCGGGGCTCACCATGAGGGGCGGGGCTCACCGTGAGGGGCGGGGCTCACCATGAGGGGCGGGGCTCACCGCGAGGGGCGGGGCTCACCGCGAGGGGCGGGGCTCACCATGAGGGGCGGGGCTCACCGCGAGGGGCGGGGCTCACCGTGAGGGGCGGGGCTCACCGTGAGGGGGTGGGGCTCACCGTGAGGGGGCGGGGCTCACCGTGGGGGCGGGGCTCACCGTGAGGGGGAGGGACTCCAGGCCCTGCTGGATCTCCTGCTCCAGGTCGGGGAAGCGGTCGTGGAACAGAGCCAGACTCCAGGGCTCCCTGAAGAACCTGTGGAGCACCGGGAGGTCAGGTGGGAGCCCCTGGCCAATCACAGCACAGCCCTGGGACCCCAGCTGACTACCATGTGGAGTAAGACTGGGAGCACGGGTTGATGTTGAAACCAACGCACACACACACATACACACACCACGTGGTACAGCGTGTTGTTACAACACGTTGTTACAACACGCTGTAACATACTGTCAAACGATGTAACCCACTGTAGGTTCTAACAGCAGGTAGCACGCTACAGCGCCATAACATGCTGTAACATTTAGTAATGTTACAGCATGTTAAACACCTTATGTCACGACATGGTGCAACTGGTTCAACCTGTTATTACACCTTACAATATCTTTAACCCGTTTTACATGTTACTACATGTTACTACATGTTACTACATGTTACTACATGTTACTACATGTTACTACGTGTGACTACATGCTCTGTCCCGTGGCCCCGGCGCCCCCAGCAGGTGAGGCCCGGTACTGGTCCGCAGGGCGGGACCAACAATGACTTTAAGAGTCCCCCCCCCCCCCCCATCCAGTCCTCCTGCTGCTGGGGGTCCTTTGTCCGGCCAGCGGCCCCACAGACACAGACGGGGACTGGGGGGCTGCATAAACAGATTAGGGTCCTGGGGGACACACACAAACACACACACACACGTCCAGGGTCACCCGTGTTAAATCTCCATAAGAGGTCACCATCGCCCGGTTATTCACCAACATATGTGGTGTTGAAGTCACATGGTCACATGGCTGGGGAGGGGCTTCTGGTTTCATATGGGGGGGGGGGGTACTTTTGACCGTTGTTGTCATCACTTCAGTCCGAAGTCAGTGTGTGTGTGTGCAAGCGCACGCGCGTCTGTGGAGAGAGAGTGTGTGTTTGTGTGTGTGTGTGTGTGTGTGTGTGTGTGTGTGTGTGTGTGTGTGTGTGTGTGTGTGTGTGTGTGTGTGTGTGTGTGTGTGTGTGTGTGTGTGTGTGTGAGTGAGTTTCCACATCCGTTGTGAGCAGGTGAACGTTAGCGTCCACATGTTCTTAGCATTAGCCTCCCTTTGTCTGGGGAGACACTCCGATTTCAAAACAGGACCCAAACTGTGGACATTTTCCTAACACTAGAATATTACTGAATACATGTTCAGACACCAGAATACCAGTAGAATAGTAATAACATAACTAATACAAATACAGGAAAGGTTTTATCATGATCAATTACTTGTATGACATTTGTAGTTTCTATTGAATGAATACACTGCATGTACCGTAAACATATGAACGAATTAACATATTTATGATGAATGGATAACTCAGTTATACCCCCCCCCCCCCCCACCTGTAGAGGTCGGGGGGGGGGCCGTCCTGGCTGCGGGCCAGCAGGTGGTTGAGCAGCAGCTGGTGGCGGCCGTACAGACACAGGTAGTTAGAGAGGGGGAGGGGCTCCAGGGACAGACAGGTGAGGGCGTCGACCTTCTGGTAGCGGTCCAGGTGGATCCGGAAGTAGTCCCCCTCGTCCACGGACCCCGTCACCACGGCCGCCCCCTGGGGGGCACAGGGGGGTAGTGAGGGGGAGGGAGAGGGGAGGAGGGTGAGGGGGAAGAGGAGGAAGAGGAGGAGAAGGGGGAGGGGGAGGAGAAGGTGGAGGGGGAGGAGGAAGAGGATGGGGGAGGGAGAAGGAGGGGGAGGAGAAGGGGGGAGAGGAGAGGAGGGGGAGGGGGAGGAGGAGGAGTGGGAGGAAGAGGAGGGGAAGGGGAGTGAGGGAGAGGAGGGGAAGGAAGAGGAGGGGGAGGTGGGGGAGGAGGACACGGGGATCATACCTGCTGGGGGGGCGGCGGCGGCTGGAATAGGGGGAGGCCGGAGGGCGGCGCCTGGACGGGGGGGAGGGGCGAGGGCTTGGAGACGTGGAGGTAGTGGAACCCTCCAGGCAGCCTGCCAGCTGGACACACACACACAGGCAAGTAAACACACACACACACACACAGGCACGTACACACACACACACACACACACATACACACAGACACACGTACACACTTTATTTACAAATGGTAGAGTTCAAAGGACAGAGGTCCCGCGTTGCGTTGGTAATTATAAAGTAGACCTGGCTACGCTATACAAGCCCAACCAGCATCAGCCCAACACATCCCCCGGGTTGGCCTTCCCGGGTAAGGACGGCGTTCCCGGGCACAGTCGGTGTTCCCGGGTACGGTCGGCGTTCCCGGGTCACTTCCAGAATACTCATAACCCCCTGGGATTAAAGCAGCAGTATGTGATCTCCCCCAGACGCCCCACCGGCTGGCGGTCCCGCCCACCTCGGACCCGGGGCTGGGAGTACTCCGGGATCAGGTGGTCGGGGTCGGGGCGGCCAGAGGGGGGCTCCACGGTGGGGTCCAGCAGAGCCAACATGGCCGCCGCCAGGGCGCGGCCCACCTCCCGGGAGCTGTAGCAGGCGTGGGCCCAGCGCTCGGCGCGGTAGCGGCGGGAGAACTTGGTGAGCGGGCCGGCGGCGCGGACCGCCGGGTCGGCGGTGAGGAAGTTGTGGGCGTCGACCACCAGCCGCCCGTCAAACACCAGGCTGGCGCCGTGGACGCTGCGGAACACGTCCCGGTCGACGCCCTCCCCGGAGAAGTTGAACAGCACCTGAAGGAGAACGTCTGGGTCAGGGTCTGGGTCACAGCCCCACCAGAGGGTCTGGGTCACATCCCCACCAGAGGGTCTGGGTCACAGCCCCACCAGAGGGTCTGGGTCACATCCCCACCAGAGGGTCTGGGTCACAGCCCCACCAGAGGGTCTGGGTCACAGCCCCACCAGAGGGTCTGGGTCACATCCCCACCAGAGGGTCTGGGTCACAGCCCCACCGAGGGTCTGGGTCACAGCCCACCACAGAGGGTCTGGGTCACATCCCCACCAGAGGGTCTGGGTCACAGCCCCACCAGAGGGTCTGGGTCACAGCCCCACCAAGAGGGTCTGGGTCACAGCCCCACCAGAGGGTCTGCGGTCACAGCCCCCACCAGAGGGTCTGGGTCACAGCCCCACCAGAGGGTCTGGGTCACATCCCCACCAGAGGGTCTGGGTCACAGCCCCACCAGAGGGTCTGGGTCACAGCCCCACCAGAGGGTCTGGGTCACATCCCCACCAGAGGGTCTGGGTCACAGCCCCACCAGAGGGTCTGGGTCACAGCCCCACCAGAGGGTCTGGGTCACAGCCCCACCAGAGGGTCTGGGTCACAGCCCCACCAGAGGGTCTGGGTCACAGCCCCACCAGAGGGTCTGGGTCACAGCCCCACCAGAGGGTCTGGGTCACATCCCCACCAGAGGGTCTGCGTTCTAATGGGGCTGACATTAGAACCCTGCGTCGCACTGTCTGGTGGGGAACAGGGAGGGCGTTGGCCTTCTCTGATTGGCTGAAGATCAACTTAAAGGAGGAGTGGTTTCATTTGGTCACGGAAAACGTGATCAGGAAACAAATGAGAACAAAACAAGGAAACGAGAAGGCAGCAGTGTTAAGCAGGAGTAATGTTATGTCAAGAACAGTCGACAGAGTGCATTGTTCTTCCCAGGCCTTAGGGGGCGCTCTACAGCACCTGTTCGGTGTAACTTGTAACATTGTTCTGGTTCTAGTAAATCAGAGTTAAAATGAATATCAACTGGCGTCACAGCCCCACCAGAGGGTCTGGGTCACATCCCCCACCAGAGGGTGCTGGGTCACAGCCCCACCAGAGGGTCTGGGTCACAGCCCCACCAGAGGGTCTGGGTCACAGCCCCACCAGAGGGGTCTGGGTCACAGCCCCACCAGAGGGTCTGGGTCACAGCCCCACCAGAGGGTCTGGGTCACATCCCCACCAGAGGGTCTGGGCACAGCCTCACCAATGGGCTGACATTAGAACCTGCGTTCTAATGTCAGCCCCACCAGAGGGTCTGGGTCACATCCCCACCAGAGGGTCCACCAGAGGGTCTGGGTCACAGCCCCACCAGAGGGTCTGAGGGCCCCCCCCCCCCAGACAGCGCACCCTCTGGTGGGGAACAGGGAGGGCGTTGGCCTTCTCTGATTGGCTGAAGATCAACTTAAAGGAGGAGTGGTTTCATTTGGTCACGGAAAACGTGATCAGGAAACAAATGAGAACAAAACAAGGAAACGAGAAGGCAGCAGTGTTAAGCAGGAGTAATGTTATGTCAAGAACAGTCGACAGAGTGCATTGTTCTTCCCAGGCCTTAGGGGGCGCTCTACAGCACCTGTTCGGTGTAACTTGTAACATTGTTCTGGTTCTAGTAAATCAGAGTTAAAATGAATATCAACGCCTCGACCTGCGTTCTAATGTCACTCTGTTACTAACAAGTTATCCTTACATTGCATAACAAACACAACTGGTACCCCTGGGATTTACCCCTTAAAGGTCCCATGACATACTGTTAGCCGTTAAAAGCCGTTTTTTAAACTCTGCCCCTTATGACATCACAGCTGGGCGTGTCCACGTGTGTCGGATAGATGAGCAACGTTTACTACAGTCCACTGACTGATCTATCCCGCACACATCTAGGTGGACACGCCCACTTGTGATGTCATAAGGGGCAGATTTCAAAAACGTCTTGTAACGGCCAATCACACCACACCCGGTGGCATGTCATGGGACCTTTAACCTCTACATCTGAAAAAGTCATTTCTTAAAAAAAACAGCGGAAGCAGTGCCCTCTGTGGTGGTTCCCCGGTACTGCAGCACGTACCCCACAGGGCAGGTGCAGTGGGGCCCCCCGGGTGGAGAAGGACAGGGAGGTGATCCTCCCGGAGCTGCGGTTCGTGTCCATCCGGGCCAGGACACAGTCCCGGTGGACGGGGACCCCGGCCCCCCGCAGGGCCCCGTCCACCGCCCGGCCCACCTCCGGGTCCCCGAAGCAGCAGGGGGCCGGGGTGGGCCCGGGGGGGGCGAGGACCAGGTGGACCCGGGACCCCGGGACCCCCAGGGCCAGCAGGGCCTCCACGCAGGTGTACAGGTCCAGGCCGCCGCCGTAAACCACGGCGTTGCCTAGGGAACGGGAGGCTGGGTTACTGGGAGGACTCCATCCACACTGGGGAGGAGCTGCTGGTTCCTTTGATGTGTTCACCAGTTTTTCGATCTTCAAATTGTCTCACGCGTTATCTGGTCTGACTACTCCCTGATTGATTGGTTTCACGTTTATTCTTGCATGATATTGTTATCAAGGTCTTCATGGATGGATTGATATTGACAATTATGTCCTTTTTCAGTGAGGAAATGTATCCAATCCATAAGCATATGGAAACAATATGGCCATCACTAACACAGAGAACGGAACATGAGAGCGTTTTAATATCATCATTAGGGCCATGTGGCCTTTGAAATTTAAACGCTACAACTCATGAATATTCATGAATACGTACACATAAACACACACAGCATTAGGACTCTGATCAGGAGCTCCAGGCCGACACTAGACTCCTCCTCCAGGCCTCGAGTGGGTATTATGGTCTGGAGGGCTAATTACGCTAGTTTGATAGATGGCGCCAACGCGGAGTGTAGTCATGAGAGAACGGACCAAGCCATGCTCCAGGAGCCCCCACGTGTAGAGTGCTACAGTCCAGGGGTTAGGGGCCGTCGTGTTTTGTTGCGCGTGAGACCCTGACATGTAAAGTGGTCAGGGACCGTCGTGTTTTGTTGCGGGTGAATATGATAAGGTTTTTTGGGGTTTCTGAGGTGCAGAACATATGAGAGAGGAAGAGAGAGAAAGGGACAAATAGTGAAGCGAGAGACGGGTAGTGTGAGTGAGAGAGGGAGTGTGAGAGCGACAGATCAGACAGAGGAAGTGAAAATATGAACTCAGAGATAGAGGTCGCTGTGATTATTGGACAATCCTCTAGAAAGAACATTCAGCTAAATTTCCGTACGTGTGTGTGTGTGTGTGTGTGTGTGTGTGTGTGTGTGTGTGTGTGTGTGTGTGTGTGTGTGTGTGTGTGTGTGTGTGTGTGTGTGTGTGTGTGTGTGTGTGTGTGTGTGTGTGTGTGTGTGTGTGTGTGTGTGTGTGTGTGTGTGTGTGTGTGTGTGTGTGTGATTGTGTGTGAGTGTCTCTTCGTAGTGCAGCGCGGCACTCAGGTACTGATGTGATGTGGAGGGAGATGACGGGAGGGGGGATCTGAATCAGAGATGAAAGATTTCTGGGGCACTAATTAAGCCGGTAATTATACAGACGCTCTCCAGAGCTGATTAGCGGGGTAACGACACGGGGGGGGGACGTGAAAGGGATGGTTCTGTTGGTAATGGTGGTGGTTGTGAGAGAGGTGGAGGAGGTGGAGCTGGTGGTTCTGGGATGATGGTGATAGTGGTGGAGGTGGTGATGATGGTGGAGGTGGTGGGGGTGAAAGCGGTGGAGGAGGTGATGGTGGTGGAGGGGGTGAAAGCAGTGTGGTCAGAGGGGGGGATGATGTTGGTGGAGGAGGTGGTGGTGGTGGTGGGGTCGAAGGTGGTGTTGTCAGAAGGGGCGGTGATGTTGGTGGAGGTGGTGGATGGTGGATGGTGTGGGGTGGGGGTGGTGGGTTGGTGGAGGTGATGGTGGTGGGGTGGAGAGGGGGGGGGGTGGTGGAGGTGGATGTGGAGGTGATGGGGGTGGAGGGGGTGGTGGGGTGGAGGTGGTGGAGGGTGGTGGGGGTTGGGGTGGTGGATGTGGAGGTGATGGTGGTGGGGTTGGTGGTGGGGGTGGTGGGGGTGGGGGTGGTGTTGGTGTGGTGCCGTGGTTGGTGTAGCCCCGCCCTCACATACCTCCAGCCTCCAGGAGCTCCAGGCAGACCAGGTCCCGGGCCGCATCGCAGTCCCGCTGGTCTGTGAGGGTCAGCAGGTTGGGGGGCCCCCCAGGGAGGGGCTGGGGGTCCCCGGTCTGGGGGCTCTGGGGGTCCCCATCCTGTGGGGTCTCGAGGCTCTGGGGGTCCCCGTCCTGGGGGGTCTTGGGGCTCTGGGGGTCCCCGTCCTGGGGGGTCTTGGGGCTCTGGGGGTTCCCCGTCCTTGGGGGTCTGGGGGCTCCCGTCCTGGGGGGTCTGGGGGTCCCAGTCCTGGGGGGTCTGGGGGCTCTGGGGGTCCCCGTTTTGGGGGCTCTCGGGGATCTCCGGGTTCGGGTGTCTGGAGGTCCCCGGTCTGGAGGTCCTCTGTCTGGGGCCTCCCGAGCAGGGCTCCTGTAGGACAGGGGACCTGCAGCACAGAAGGGCCCCAACAGCTGGATCAGCCCACGCTGTGCCACTGCCTCATGGTTATTAATATCAAACTGGGGCCTTCCTGCACCAAACTACTGATGAGTTGGTCCGTGAAAGGTCTTAGTGCTCGTGTGTGTGTGTGTGTGTGTGTGTGTGTGTGTGTGTGTGTGTGTGTGTGTGTGTGTGTGTGTGTGTGTGTGTGTGTGTGTGTGTGTGTGTGTGTGTGGTCATAGATTGAGGCGGCCCCTGGCTGTAGTAGGTGCCGTGAGCTGGCCTGTGATTGGCTGGGTGAGTGTGAGGGGCGGGACCTGGTGCTGCAGGCCTGTGATTGGCTGGGTGAGTGTGAGGGGCGGGACCTGGTGCTGCAGGCCTGTGATTGGCTGGGTGAGTGTGAGGGGCGGGACCTGGTGCTGCAGGCCTGTGATTGGCTGGGTGAGTGTGAGGGGCGGGACCCGGTGCTGCAGGCCTGTGATTGGCTGGGTGAGTGTGAGGGGCGGGACCTGGTGCTGCAGGCCGGTGGCGATGATGAGGTGGTCGTAGGGGACCCGCCCCCCCCCGCTAAGCACCACCCACTTCTCCGCCCGCTGCAGGGCCACCATCCGCCCGGTCACCACGGCGACCACGGAGCGCACCGCCAGCAGTGCCGAGTCGCTACAGCGGGAGGGGGGGCCGCTGGATACACACACACATACACACACACATCACACACACACAACACACACACACACACACATTAACACACAACACACATTAACACATACACACGTGAACATACACACATACATGAACACACACACATGAACATACGTCACACACACACACACGCGCATGAACACACACACACACACACACACACACACACACACACACACACACATGTGACGCGCTGTGGTGGCGTGTGTAGAGGCAGCGGCTTTGAGCTCTCCTTTTCGGTGCTCTTCCTTCGTGTTCTTGGACATAAATTTGTTTTTGTAACGTCAGCTGGGCAAATCCTGTCTATAGTCGTCAGGATCTCAACCAGCATTGGATTTCGGGCCGATCAGGCCGTAAATAAGGACTTTATTCACTCCAACGGCACACCGGAATGTATCCCAAGGACGCCGGGCGCTCCGTGGATTGTTATCCCCGCAGGTAGGGAGCGGAGGCGGCGTAGAGAGGGGAGGCAAAAAAGAGGCAGCCGGGCTGGCGTTCTCTTGCGGCTAAAACGACGACAACACACACTGCCGCTTCCCAGCATCTTCCTCTCTAATGCCAGATCAATCGCAAATAAAACGCATGAACTACAACTACAGATTGCAGCAAACAAAATAATCCAGGTCTGTTGCATTTATGTGAACGACGATTGGTGCGCCAACGTTACCACCATCGATTGGGGGGGAGCCATTGCTCCCCTGACTTGGAGTATTTGACCATCAAATGCAGGCCCAAGCGTCTTCCACGGGAGTTTACTGTTGTCATGGTTACGGTTGTTTACATAGCCTCGGTCAGCTGTACAACGCCATTAGCCTTTCAGCAAAACACTCACCCAGAGGCAATGCACCTCATAGCAGGCGACTTTAATCACGCTGATCTGAAAGTAGTGCTTCCCAAATTCCATCAGCACATAAACTGTGCTACCAGGGGAGGAAACACTCTGGACAAAGCCTACTCAAATATCAAGCATGGTTAAGACTAAACAGCTACCTCACCTGCGAACATCGGATCACATGTCCCTGCTGATGTCCCTGCTGATACCAGCGTACACCACAATTAGGAAAAAAGCCCCCCCCAGTAACAAGGCCTGTTAAAACCTGGCCTGACGATGCGGCACACAGCTGCAGGACTGTTTTGGAAATACCAACTGGGATATTTTCAAAAATCAGGACTTGGAAGAGTACACCCCCACCGCACTCTGCTACATCAAGCATTGTGTTGACACTGTCACTGTGGACAGGCGCATCCGGGTGTATCAAAACCAAAAACCCTGGATGACAAAAGATGTCCAGACCCTGCTGAAGGAGAGGGACATCGCCTTCAGGTCTGGAGATGAGGTACATTACAGCGCTGCCAGAACCTGCCTGAAGAGAGGCATCAGGGAGGCCAAGACAGCATATAAGAGGAAGATTGAGGACCACTTCAGCAGCAACAACTCACGGCAGTCATGGCCGGGGGTCCAACACATCACAAACTACAAGTCTAGCAACCTCACAGTAACCAACGGTGATGCCTCGCTATCTGAGGAACTAAACTGCTTCTTTGCCCGCTTTGAGGCTGAGACCCTGGAGGTGGTCCCATCACATCCACCAGCCCCCGGCAACGACATCTTCACAGTGCAGGCACATGAGGCCGTGAGGCGCACACTACGGGCAGTGATCCTAGGAAAGCTGCTGGACCGTATGGTGTGACGGGGAGAGTGCTGAGAGACTGCGCTGACCTACTGGCTGATGCCTTCACTGATATATTCAACCAGTCCCTGTCCCAGTGCAAGATCCCACTATGCCTGAAGTCCTCCACAATCAAAGACTACTGTCAGCAGCCTCAACGACTACCGGCCGGTGGCCCTTACACCAGTCATCATGAAGTGGTTTGAGAAGCTAGTCCGGAGCCACATCACAACAAGCCTGCCAAAACCACTTCTGACCTCCACCAGGGCGCATACAGAGCAGAACAGGTCTACAGCGGACGCCATAGCCACCGCGCCCCACACCGCGCTGCAACACGTGGAACATCAGGGGAGCTACGCCAGGCTGCTCTTCATGGACTTCAGCTCTGCTTTCAATACCATCACACCAAACTAATGGACTTGGGTCTTTGACAACCCATCTGTTATTGGATTAAAGACTTTCTGACAGAGCGCTCCCAGAGTTAGAGTAGGTGCCCGTCTTTCCTCTGCACTTAGCATCAGCACGGGCTCCCCACAGGGCTGCATGCTGAGCCCCCTACTCTACACTCTACACCAATGACTGCATCCCCAGCCACCCCAGCAATACTATCATTAAGTTTGCGGATGATACATCAGTGGTGGGGCTCATCTCAGGTGGGGATGAGACTGCATAGGGAGGAGGTTCAAAGACTGTCTACATGGTGTGAGGAGAACAACCTCAACCTCACACCTCAAAGACCAAAGAGCTGATCATTGATTATAGGAGGAATAAGTCGGACATTCAGCCCATCTACATGAACGGGGAGAGAGTGGAGAGAGTCTCAGACTTCAGGTTCCTGGGCATACACATTCAGCAGGACCTGACCTGTACACTAAACACCAAGGCGCTTATGAGAAAGGCCCAACAGAGACTGTATTTCCTAAGGATCATCAGGAAGAACAATCTTCAGGAGAAAATGCTGATGACCTTTTATCGCTGCACCATTGAGACTGTCCTAAGCTACGGCATCTCGCTGTGGTCTGCCAGTTGCACTTCAGCTGAGAGGAAAGCGCTCCAGAGGGTCATTAAAACAGCACAAAGTCATTGGATGTCCTCTTCTCTCTCTTGAGGATGTCTACAATAGACACTGCCTCAGGAGAGCTCATAGCATCCTGAGAGACTCAACCCACCCAGGCCATAACCTGTTTGAACTGTTGCCCTCTGGGAGGCGCTACAGAGCAATAAGGTCAAAAACAAACAGGCTAAAAGAACACTTTCTACCCCAGAGCTGTTATTTCTCTAAAAAATGCAGTATTATAAATTATTGCATTATCATACCAATCTGACCTTTAAATTTTAGCTGACATTTTAAAATATAGATATATTTGTTTGAGTTCTTTAACATTCTATATATATTTTGAAAAAATAACCCTTTTCTCAATTAGTTTTTGTTTTAAAAGCACTTATTTTGAGAGCCTCTGCCCAAATTTCATTGCACTTTGTGCAATGACAATAAAGAGATTCTGATTCTGACATGAACACACAAACACACACACATACATACATCAATACACACATAAACACGTACACACACACACACACACACACACACACAAACAGGTACACATGAACACACACACATATATAAGCACACACACACACACACACACACACACACACACACACACACACACACACACACACACACACACACACACACACACACACACACACACACACACACACACACACACACACACACACACTTGTCTTATATCCATCTCATCTATATAGTTATGTCTTGTTTTTCCTGTTACTGTCGGATGTTTCCCGGAGCGTCCGACCTTGTGGAGAGGAAGTGGGCATCACCGTGGATGCGGTTGTCAGGGAAACCGTGGGCCGACACCAGAGTGAGGCTGGTGAAGCGCAGGTGAGGGCTGAGGGGACGGAGACACACACACACACAAACAAAATGAACAATCATTAAACGAGCAGAGGTTGTAAACATGCCTGCTGAGTGATGCTGGGACCACGGCTCTCTGCTTATCTCCGCTCAGTCCGCTGCTGTTGTCATGTAAAATAGCCTTTAGTTCTCTAAACGACATCGCTGGCATTTAGGGACGGATCCCAGAGCAGGCTCCAGGTCTGAGGGGGCTGGAACACAACAGGCTATAGGTCTAAGGGGACTGGAACACAACAGGCTCCAGGTCTGAGGGGACTGGAACACAACAGGCTCCAGGTCTGAGGGGACTGGAACACAACAGGCTCCAGGTCTGAGGGGACTGGAACACAACAGGCTCCAGGTCTGAGGGGACTGGAACACAACAGGCTCCAGGTCTGAGGGGACTGGAACACAACAGGCTCTAGGTCTGAGGGGACTGGAACACAACAGGCTCCAGGTCTGAGGGGGCTGGAACACACAACAGGCTCTAGGTCTTGAGGGGGCTGGAACACAACAGGGCTCCAGGTCTGAGGGACTGGAACACAACAGGCTCCAGGTCTGAGGGGACTGGAACACAACAGGCTCCAGGTCTGAGGGGGCTGGAACAACAACAGGCTCTAGGTCTGAGGGGACTGGAACACACAACAGGCTCTAGGTCTGAGGGGACTGGAACACAACAGGCTCCAGGTCTGAGGGGACTGGAACACAACAGGCTCCAGGTCTGAGGGGACTGGAACACAACAGGCTCCAGGTCTGAGGGGGCTGGAACACAACAGGCTCTAGGTCTGAGGGGACTGGAACACAACAGGCTCTAGGTCTGCGGGGACTGGAACACAACAGGCTCCAGGTCTGAGGGGACTGGAACACAACAGGCTCCAGGTCTGAGGGGGCTGGAACACAACAGGCTCTAGGTCTGAGGGGGCTGGAACACAACAGGCTCCAGGTCTGAGGGGACTGGAACACAACAGGCTCCAGGTCTGAGGGGACTGGAACACAACAGGCTCCAGGTCTGAGGGGGCTGGAACACAACAGGCTCTAGGTCTGAGGGGACTGGAACACAACAGGCTCTAGGTCTGAGGGGACTGGAACACAACAGGCTCCAGGTCTGAGGGGACTGGAACACAACAGGCTCCAGGTCTGAGGGGGCTGGAACACAACAGGCTCCAGGTCTGAGGGGGCTGGAACACAACAGGCTCCAGGTCTGAGGGGACTGGAACACAACAGGCTCCAGGTCTGAGGGGGCTGGAACACAACAGGCTCCAGGTCTGAGGGGAACACATCAGGCTCCAGGTCTGAGGGGGCTGGAACACAACAGGCTCCAGGTCTGAGGGGAACACAACAGGCTCCAGGTCTGAGGGGGCTGGAACACCACAGGCTCTAGGTCTGAGGGGACGGGAACATAACAGGCTCCAGGTCTGAGGAGACTGGAACACAACAGGCTCCAGGTCTGAGGGGACGGGAACACAACAGGCTCCAGGTCTGAGGGGACGGGAACACAACAGGCTCCAGGTCTGAGGGGACGGGAACACAACAGGCTCCAGGTCTGAGGGGGCTGGAACACAACAGAACCAGACATCTCTTCCAGATCTGGTTGTGCCGGTCAGCTGGACCGGATCACCACGACCCTACTGATGACCCCGGTTCTGAGGAGTCTCGTGATTCCAAAACATCACTTGGTTCTGATTCCTGAGATTCTGAAGGGTAACTGTTCAAGTGAAGCCACTGGTGGCTGCACTGGTACCAGGTGGACTGCAGCAGGCCTTCAGGGTTAGATCACCAACCCGCACCTCACCGAGAGGAGCACACATGGTTCAGAGACGGCCCCAGTCCGGGGGCAGGGGGGGGGCATTCAGGCCAGAGTTATGGGGTCTGGACTCTGAGCCTGGAGCACACAGCAGCCCTTATCAGGCCGGGACAGACGGCCCATGTAACCCCCGTCAGGGAGGGGGGACCTAACCACCCAGGCCCTCCAGAGGGAGAGGAGGAGGGGAGGAGGAGGGGAGGGGAGGAGGGGGGAGGAGGGGGGAGGAGGGGCCCATGGAGCCCATAAAGAGGTTTGGTCAGGACTGATAAGAGAGGAGGTGAAAGGAGGGGGGGGTGGGCCATCACTCACCCTGGTCAGTGACAACCAGAGCCTCCACCCAGCCACTCCACCCAACACCTCCACCCAACCCCTCCACCCAACACCTCCACCCCACCCCTCCACCCAACACCTCCACCCAGCCCCTCCACCCAGCCCCTTCACCCCACCCCTCCACCCAACACCTCCACCCAACCCCTCCACCCAGCCCCTTCACCCCACCCCTCCACCCAACACCTCCACCCAGCCCCTCCACCCCACCCCTCCACCCAGCCCCTTCACACCCACCCCTCCACCCAACACCTCCACCCAACCCCTCCACCCAACACCTCCACCCAGCCCCTTCACCCCACCCCTCCACCCAGCCCCTCCACCCAGCAACTCCATCGTCAGTAGGCAGTGAGATACAGGCAGTAAGACGGAGCAGTACTGTAGTCAGTGAGTTACAGTGAGATACAGGCAGTAAGACGGAGCAGTACTGTAGTCAGTGAGTTACAGTGAGATACAGGCAGTAAGACGGAGCAGTACTGTAGTCAGTGAGTTACAGTGAGATACAGGCAGTAAGACGGAGCAGTACTGTAGTCAGTGAGTTACAGTGAGATACAGGCAGTAAGACGGAGCAGTACTGTAGTCAGTGAGTTACAGTGAGATACAGGCAGTAAGACGGAGCAGTACTGTAGTCAGTAGGCAGTGAGTTACAGTGAGATACAGGCAGTAAGACGGAGCAGTACTGTAGTCAGTAGGCAGTGAGTTACAGTGAGATACAGGCAGTAAGACGGACCAGAGGGCGAGGACTTCCAGGCAGGTGACGTTACAGTGAGATACAGGCAGTAAGACGGAGCAGTACTTGTAGTCAGTGAGTTACAGTGAGGATACAGGCAGTAAGACGGAGCAGTACTGTAGTCAGTGAGTTACAGTGCAGATACAGGCAGTACAGACGGAGCAGTACTGTAGTCAGTGAGTTACAGTGAGATGCAGGCAGTAAGAACGGAGCAGTACTGTAGTCAGTAGGCAGTGAGTTACAGTGAGATACAGGCAGTAAGACGGAGCAGTACTGTAGTCAGTAGGCAGTGAGTTACAGTGAGATACAGGCAGTAAGACGGAGCAGTACTGTAGTCAGTAGGCAGTGAGTTACAGTGAGATACAGGCAGTAAGACGGACCAGAGGGCGAGGACTTCCAGGAAGGCGAGGGCGGTCAGGGACGCCCCGACCACCACCACCCGCGTGTTCAGCACCACCTTGGGCTCCAGGGTCAGCTTCCTGCTCAGGAACCTCACCGCAAAGGCCTCCTGGAGGAGGAGGGGGAGGAGAGGAGGAGAGGAGGGGAGGAGGAGAGGAGGGAGGAGGATAAAGGAGAGAGGAGGGGAGAAGAGAGGAGGGGAGGAGGGGAGGAGAGGACAAGAGGAGAGGAGGAGGAGAAGAGGAGAGAGGAGGGGAGGAGAAGAGGAGAGAGGAGGGGAGGAGGAGAGGAGGAGAGGATAAAGGAGAGAGGAGGGGAGGAGAGGAGAAGAGGAGAGAGGAGGAGAAGAGGAGAGAGGAGGGGAGGAGAGAGGAGGGGAGGAGAGGACAAGAGGAGAGGAGGAGGAGAAGAGGAGAGAGGAGGGGAGGAGAAGAGGAGAGAGGAGGGGAGGAGGAGAGGAGGAGAGGAGAGAGGATAAAGGAGAGAGGAGGGGAGGAGAGGAGAAGAGGAGAGAGGAGGAGAAGAGGAGAAGAGGAGAGAGGGAGGAGGAGGAGGAGGGGAGGAGGAGAGGAGAGGAGGGATAAAGGAGAGGAGGAGGGGAGGGAGGAGGAGAGGAGAGGAGGAGAGGAGAGGAGGAGGAAGAGAGAGAGAGGAAGGGAGGGGGAGGGAGAGGAGAGGAGGGGAGGAGAGAGGGAGAGAGGAGGGAGGAGGAGAAGAGTAAGGAGGATAGGAGAGAGGAGGGAGGAGAGGAGAGAGGAGAGAGAGAGAGAGGAGAGGAGGAGAGAGGAGGGGAGGAGAGAGGAGGAGAGAGGAGGGGAGGAGGAGAGAGGAGAGAGGAGGAGGAGAGGAGAGAGGAGGAGAGGGAGGAGAGAGGGAGAGGATAAAGGAGAGAGGAGGAGAGGAGGAAGAGGAGAGGATAAAGTAGAGAGGGAGAGGAGAGGAGGGGATAAAAGAGAGAGGAGGAGGGGAGAGGAAGAGGAGGGGAGAGGATAAAAGAGAGAGGAGGAGACGAGAGGACAGGAGGAGAGGGGAGGGGAGGAGGAGAGGAGAGAAGAGGAGGGGGGAGGGGAGGAGGAGAGGAGAGAAGAGGAGGAGGAGAGGAGAGGGGGAGGGAGAAGTTATGAAGAGCAAATCAGGGCAGACATCTTGATTCTGGTATTCTGGGTTATTGGTGGTACTGGGCGAGGTGTTGATGGACACACCGGAGCATGTGTTGATATTGATCCACCACCCATGTGGTGATCACACCAACTAGCACACACACACACACACACACACACACACACACACACACACACACACACACACACACACACACACACACACACACACACACACACACACACACACACACACACACACACAACACACACCACACACACACACACACACACACACACACAACATGCCCTGGGGAAACACAGCCAGTAAAGAGCGAGTCAGATCCAGATCTCTAACCAGGGTATTTCAACCTTTTCCGCTCAAAGCCTTTGGAGCTTGAAGTTCCCCTCACGTTGGAGGCCAGACTCAAGTCCCTATTGGGCTGGAGGCTCCGGGCTCCGGTACCTCTGGAAGGCTTGTAGGTTCACCGTCATTCAAATCAGGCCATACATCATTTGAATCATCCTTACATTACATTACAGTGGCAAAGAAAAATCAGACATGTGAACACGAAAAGGGACCCTGGTGCAATTACTACAACAATTAATGAAGCAGTCCCTTTAGCTGGTGAGCCTCTGGACCCAGGAACTAAGCTAGCAGACGGCTCTGACTCCTGGTCTGACTCCTGGTCTGAGTCCTGGTCTGAGTCCTGGTCTGACTCCTGGTCTGAGTCCTGTCTGACTCCTGGTCTGACTCCTGGTCTGACTCCTGGTCTGACTCCTGGTCTGGCTCCTGGTCTGGCTCCTGGTCTGACTCCTTCTCTGACTCCTGGTCTGACTCCTGGTCTGAGTCCTGGTCTGAGTCCTGGTCTGACTCCTGGTCTGGCTCCTGCTCTGACTCCTTCTCCAACTCCTTCTCTGACTCCTGCTCTGACTCCTGCTCTGACTCCTGGTCTGAGTCCTGGTCTGAGTCCTGGTCTGACTCCTGGTCTGAGTCCTGTCTGACTCCTGGTCTGACTCATTCTCTGACTCCTGGTCTGAGTCCTGGTCTGGCTCCTGGTCTGACTCCTGGTCTGACTCCTGGTCTGACTCCTGCTCTGACTCCTGGTCTGACTCCTGGTCTGAGTCCTGGTCTGAGTCCTGGTCTGACTCCTGCTCTGAGTCCTGCTCTGACTCCTGGTCCAGCACTAGGCTAGCCTTCCTAAAGCACACGGCCCCCGGGCGGTGACCATGCCAACCGCTAACACAAGCCCGCGTTGACAGAGGAGAACAGGTGCGTTTAATGTGATTAATCTGACAGCTGGCCGGGCCGGGGCTTAGGGGACAAAGCTCTGCCGAGCTTCCTTATCTCAGGGCCCATGAAAGATGGTGGATGTTCTGGGGGGGGGGGGGTTGTATGGTGGAGGTAGTGGAGGAGGTGGTGCTGGTAGAGAGTGTGACGGTGGAGCTGGTGGTGGAAGTGATGGTGATGGGATGGTGGTCATGTGACGGAGGTGATCCTGTGTCTGTTTCAGGACGGAACACGTCCCTGGAGAGAGATTAGAGTATTGATTTGAGCGATATGCACCGCCTCAACTTCCATCTTTCTAAAGGAAGGTCAAAGCTTTCTGGGGGACATTTTGGGATATCCATAGTGAAGATAACATGTTTTATCTCACAAACTGATACTCCCAACTGCTGATTTGAAGAGGTATCCAGAAGGACACCGAGGGAACACCCATTTAAATGTCCCTCCTTTGTTTTTTGATTCATTGCTTTTTTGATTCATTGTTCAGGAACAAATAATTGAATTATCTGTTGGTTGGGTCATGCTCCAGGTATTGCTCAGTGTTGATCCAGGCAGTGATCAACATGTTGCTATCTCATCCCAGCTCAAAAACGGACCCATGAGGAGACAGGAACAGGAAATGAGCTCAATAAATGACTAAAGTGTGGGTGAACCGGGTTCAGCTGGGACCAAACCCCTATGGGATAAAAGTGTTGGAGGAAGGAGGGAGGGTGCTTTCAATGTGGTTACAACCCACGGCAACTTTGTGATACTATTTATGAGCGGTGTTGTCGATTAAACGCTCCACACACAATACCGTTATACTACAAAAACGATACATAATAAATGAATGGTATTTTTCAGAAAGAGCGATCAAAAGTCGTAGAATACCATGTTTAAGACCATGTGAGACGTATTACATTTTAAAACAATAAAATCGATTTTGGGTTCACTGCCCCAGTAAAAACAACTTACGAAGATGAAGTTGATCAGTTCCTCCAGAAAAAGGCGCTTATGCGATCCCATAATTCAACGCATAATCAGCCAAAGTCCGCATATTCATGCAGGGGCCGCATTTCTTGAAATATGCTGCTCTTTCACCGCATAAATTGGCGATTTCCACGCAAAATGATTTCATTCGTTGCAAAAAAGTCACATATATCGTAGCGGAAAGTGGAAAAATGTTGTGTTTACTTCACACAAGAGCAGCCATTTCCCCCTGTCGCCATGGGAACGTTATGAAGTGATGTAATTACGAGACGTAAACGTCATTGAAAAGCTGCATTTTACGCATGTTCCCACATTTTTTTCGCAAGTTCCCGCAATTTTTGCAAGTTCCCGCAATTTCATCGCATAAAATTACATAAATATGCCGCATATTTCATTGCATTTTTTAAGAAAACGTGCTGCATAATCAAGGATTTTTGGCCGCAACAATCACATAAACACCACATTTTTCTGGAGGGACTGGTTGATGCAATAACCCAATTCTAAATCAAGGCATGTGTGTTTAAAGGTTCCTTCTGATCAGAGCTCTCAGGGTCTGTGATGGTGCTGCTCTACGCTCTGGTTCCTATCAGAACAGCGCCCTCTGGTGGCCCAACCAGGAGGAGGACCTGGTCCCCCTCTCTCCCTGCACCCCTCTCTCTCTCCCTCCACCTCCCCCTCTCTCTCTCCCTCCACCTCCCCCTCTCTCTCCCTCCACCTCCCCCTCTCTCTCTCCCTCCACCCCCCTCTCTCTCCCTCCACCCTCCCCCTCTCTCTCTCCCTGCACCTCCCCCTCTCTCTCCCTCCACCTCCCCCTCTCTCTCTCCCTGCACCCCCCTCTCTCTCCCTCCACCTCCCCCTCTCTCTCCCCTCCACCTCCCCCTCCTCTCTCCCTCCACCTCCCCCTCTCTCTCTCCCTCCACCCCCTCCTCTCTCCCTCCACCTCCCCCTCTCCTCTCTCCCCGCCCCCCCCCCCCTCTCCCTCCACCCCCCCCCTCCTCTCCCCTCCACCTCCCCCTCTCTCTCTCCCTCCACCCCCTCTCTCTCCCTCCACCTCCCCCTCTCTCTCTCCCTGCACCCCCCTCTCTCTCCCTCCACCTCCCCCTCTCTCTCCCTGCACCCCCCTCTCTCTCCCTCCACCTCCCCCTCTCTCTCTCCCTCCACCCTCTCTCTCTCCCTCCATCTCCCTCCCTCTCTCTCCCTCCACCCCCCTCTCCCTCCACCTCCCTCTCTCTCTCTCCCTCCACCCCCCCTCGCTCCCTCCACCTCCCCCTCTCTCTCCCTCCACCCATCCACCCCCTCTCTCCCTCCATTCCCTCTTTTCCTCCACCTCCATCTCTCTCTCTCCCTCCACCTCCCTCCCTCTCTCTCTCTCCCTCCACCCATCCACCCTCTCTCTCCCTCCAGCTCCCCCTCTCTCTCCCTCCACCCATCCACCCTCTCTCCATCCAGGGTTTGTGTGGAGGGGTCGATGTGTGGGGAGAGGGGGTGGGTGTGTGTTGGGGGGGGCGGATGGGTGGGGGGGGGGGGCTGGTGTGTGTGGGACAGGGGGGGGGCGCGTTGGTTTTGTTTTTGTGGGGGGAGGGGACAGGGGGTGGGTGTGGGGACTCCTCTGTCAGCCAGCTGTCTGCTGCCCACCTGCTGCTGCATGATTCTCCAGGAGGGGGCGTTGTGTCCCAGCTCCCCCAGGGGGTAGACCACCTGCCGGCGGGGCGCCAGGGGGACCATGCAGTCGTGGACGCAGCCCTCAGCGTGGAGCGTCTGGGGAGGAACCGGACGGACAGCAGGGTTCAGTTATCTGGAGCTCAGCCTTCCACAGCAACACAGACACCAGCTGGAAACTAGTATTGACTCAGGACTGGATGCTACTGGCACCATGGTGCTAAGCTAGCTGTATGCTAGTATTAGTGGGGCAACATGGTGCTAAGCTAGCTGAATGCTAGTATTAGTCAGGCAACATGGTACTAAGCTAGCTGTATGCTAGTATTAGTGGGGCAACATGGTGCTAAGCTAGCTGTATGCTAGTATTAGTGGGGCAACATGGTACTAAGCTAGCTGTATGCTAGTATTAGTGGGGCACCATGGTGCTAAGCTAGCTGTATGCTAGTATTAGTGGGGCAAAATGGTACTAAGCTAGCTGTATGCTAGTATTAGTGGGGCACCATGGTGCTAAGATAGCTGTATGCTAGTATTAGTGGGGAAACATGGTGCTAAGCTAGCTGTATGCTAGTATTAGTGGGGCAACATGGTACTAAGCTAGCTGTATGCTAGTATTAGTGGGGCACCATGGTGCTAAGCTAGCTGTATGCTAGTATTAGTGGGGCAACATGGTACTAAGCTAGCTGTATGCTAGTATTAGTCAGGCAACATGGTGCTAAGCTAGCTGTATGCTAGTATTAGTCGGGCACCATGGTGCTAAGCTAGCTGTATGCTAGTATTAGTGGGGCATCATGGTGCTAAGCTAGCTGTATGCTAGTATTAGTGGGGCATCATGGTACTAAGCTAGCTGTATGCTAGTATTAGTGGGGCACCATAGGCCTGATGCTATTCTAGCTGAATGCTAGATTTAGTGCAGCACCATGGGGCTGAAGCAAGGCTAGCTGTATGCTAGCATGAGGAGGGCCACTCAACACTCACACACAAACTCTCACACACACACACACACACACACACACACACACACACACACACACACACACACACACACACACACACACACACACACACACACACACACACACACACACACACACACACACACAGATTCCACCTCTTCACCAGCTCCAGAGGTATCAACACTAGGGCCCCCCTCAGGAAGGCCCCTGTATGTGATAATGATGTCTGGCTGGAGAGCTGAAGGAGGAGGAGGGGGAGGAGGAGGGCACAGCAGCTAGGGGGCGCAGGGGGACAGTGCTCTGCCATGGACTGGAGGACACTGGTGGCCCATCCAGCCCATCTCTCTGCTAGCTCCATTAACACCTCCTCCCCCTCCTCCTCCTCCCAGTCTGCTGCTGGGAGGAGGAGGAGGAGAGGAAGGGGAGGAGGAGAAGAGGAAGGGGAGGAGGAGAAGAAGGAGGAGGAGGAGGAGGAGTGGAAGGGGAGGAGGAGAAGAGGAAGGGGAGGAGGAGAAGAAGAAGGGGAGGAGGAGGAGAAGAAGGAGGAGGAGGAGGAAGGAGGAGGAGGAGAGGAGGGAGGAGGAGGAGGAGGAGGAGGAAGAGGAGGAGGAGGAGGAGGAGGAGGAGGAGAAAAAGAGGAGGAGGAGGAGGAGGGGAGGAGGAGGAGGAGGGGAGGAAGGGGAAGGAGGAGGAGGAGGAGGAGGAGGAGGAGGAGGAGGAGGAGGAGGAGGAGGAGGAGGAGGAGGAGGTGGTGAGGCTGTGAAGCTGGAAAGGAGAAGCCTCTTGTTGTGGTGTGGAGAGGTGGAGCTGAGGTGGAGCTGAGGTGGAGCTGAGGTGGAGCTGGCAGGCCCAGAGCCACCTGCAGCCCTGGGCCCCCACTGGCACCTCCTCGTGCGGGGCGGGGGGGCGGCGGCGGGGGGCCGTTCGTTTCTCTCCCAAATGAAACAAACCGCCTGATGTCAGAGGGTGAGACAGTCTCAGAGGGGGAGACGGCTGCCTGCTTCTCTGCCCGTCTCTCTGGCTCTGTACCTTCTTACCGTCTCCTCCTTCCCTGTCCAGGGGGGCCGTGGGACCCCCCAGTAACCCCCAGGGAGACGGAGGGGCCACCCACCTGCTGAGCGGGGTGCAGGGGGGCGTAGGTGCGGAGGTACAGGCAGGTCTTGTGGGCCAGCCGCAGGACGTCCCGGAGGAGGTGGCGGGTGTGGTGCTGGAAGAGGGGCAGCAGGCGGAGGTGGCGCAGCCGGCCGTGCTCCCGGGCGCCGTGCTGGCTGAAGTACACAAAGCTCTCCACGCCGTAGTGCGCCCGCAGGAACGCCACGTCCTGGGGCCACAGGGGGGTAGAGGGGGTTAGAGGGGCCCGCAGGAACGCCACGTCCTGGGGCCGCAGGGGGTTAGAGGGGGTTAGAGGGGCCCGCAGGAACGCCACGTCCTGGGGCCACAGGGGGTTAGAGGGGGTTAGAGGGGCCCGCAGGAACGCCACGTCCTGGGGCCACAGGGGGTTAGAGGGGCCCGCAGGAACGCCACGTCCTGGGGCCACAGGGGGTTAGAGGGGGTTAGAGGGGCCCGCAGGAACG
>OLKM01000835.1:181749-191749 GCA_900291075.1 Melanogrammus aeglefinus
TCTCTTAACCCTCTGGTGTGCTGGTCTCTCTCTTGACCCTCCATGGTGTGCTGGTCTCTCTCTTGATCCTCCATGGTGTGCCGGTCTCTCTCTCTTGACCCTCCGTGGTGTGCTGGTCTCTCTCTTGACCCTCCGTGGTGTGCTGGTCTCTCTTTTGACCCTCCATGGTGTGCTGGTCTCTCTTTTGACCCTCCATGGTGTGCTGGTCTCTCTCTGCAGGAGGATTCAGAGCAGCTGGGTCTGCGTCTCTTCGTGGACGAGCAGGGCCGCCTGCTGAAGGACTTCTCGGAGCAGCTGGAGCACTGTGTCTCCGCGCTCAAACAGGACGTGGCCGCCATCGTCCGCAGGAAGCGCGAGCGGTCTGGGACCTGGTCCTGATGGCCTCGCCCCCGATGTACAGAATGATATACATCCTGTGTTAATAATGCCGCTTTCACATCTCTTCAAACCCTCAATTATGGATCAGTCCAATTGATCCTGAATAAATAAATTACGAAACAAAATCTAATTATGGTTTAACAAAATTTAGTGCAACAAACAATTAAAATACTTTTAAACACTGCATCAGATGGACAATTCATGAGGGCGTTCAAAGGAAACAGAACGACTGCACATGAAGACCGTATCAAAAGTTTATTAGACCGCTTTGAGAAGTCAGTTAAGAATGCAAGTAAATAATGGATCCACTCATTGATGTCCCCCCTCAACACCAAAGACACCCTCAGCCCCCCACCCCCTCACTGCTGCTGTGGGAGACCCCCTCAGTGGAAGCTCCATCCAGACCCACGTGTTAAGAATAGGCGGTACGTGATGGACGCGTTAATGCAGTATAAAATGTTACAGGGTTAGGTTTTACAACAGTTTGGAGAGATTGGGAACAGTTAAAAAAATACAGACGCTAGGTCCATCGTACATGTGGATCAAGCCAGACACACGGAACCACAAGAGGCAGAACAGGTCCAAGATACAGACGCTAGGCTAGCTGGTGGGAAAACAAGAAGCTGCCGATGATCCAGGAGCTGAGCAGAGGCTGCTAGCTGCAGACCGTGTAAGACGCCTGAAGCAGCCATAGTGGAGAGATATGGATTGTAAGTTAAGAGTTTAAAAGTCTACTGCGGGGTTATGGTGAACTGTAAAACAATTAACATCATATGATCCAGGAGCTGAGCAGAGGCTGCTAGCTGCAGACCGTGTAAGACGCCTGACGGAAGCAGCCATAGTGGAGAGATATGGATTGTAAGTTAAGAGTTTAAAAGTCTACTGCGGGGCTATGGTGAACTGTAAAGCAATTAACATCATATTCTATCTTGACTCAGGCAGGACAAAGCAGTGCTGATTGGTATTAGCATTGGTAGCTCATAGCATTAAGGACCCGATTCATGTATGTTTGCCAGTGTACCAGTTCAGGGCTTCTACTACCTGGCACACAGGTGTGTGACAGAACCAGGGTGGAGAGTGAGGCTGTGGGGACGAGGGTCTGTGGGGGAGGAGGGTCTGTGGGGGAGGAGGGTCGTTGGGGGGGGGGGAGGGTCTGTGGGGGAGGAGGGTCTGTGGGGGAGGAGGAGGGTCTGTGGAGGGGAGGAGGGTCTGTGGGGGAGGCTGGGGCTGTGAACCATGGGTGATCTGCAGGACCAGTGAACAGGAACATAAAGTGCTATTCAGTCTATACAGAGACGATGAGCACTGCATGTACCGCATATAATAAAGAGAATAATAACTACATTTCCGACAAGCCGATGACAAGTGTCTGTAAGACTTGGTGATGTGCTTTAAGGGGATCCATCTGGCGCTTCTATCTTCTATATTAAAATAGTACTGCTTCGAACATCTGTTGAGAGGAACGGTGTCGACAACATCAGCTCGGATCTGGAGAAAAATGACAAGGAAAGTCGGACCACTGATGTCATCGGCCTGGTACCGAGTTCTCAGGATAGATAAGAACAGGCTGAAGGAGTGACGTTTTAACCTCCTCCGGTCCACACGTGTAAACATGTCGTCTACCTCATCAGGGCGGGGCCTGGTTAGACCGGGAGCACCCTACAGCATTGAACCCAAGTCCATCTGGAACAGAGGAATTAGCACCAATATGATTAAAAAAACCCAGATAACAGAATGGGTTCTGTCTGCATGGACCCCCGTCTGACTGTACATATATTACAATATATTAAAGTTCACCCTGTCCAGAAGGGAGCAAAACCTCCGCATTTTTAAGAGAATTCTTCCCATTTTCTGGAATTTTTACCGGTTAATGTTAATGCCATTTAATAAAATATTCTCTACAAAAAATCCGGTGGGCAAAATCACTTTTGAGAAAGTTTCTCACATTTCTGTACATCCACCGGGATGAGGGGGGGGACGGGCGCAGTGACCTTGAAAAAGTTGTATTACAACATACTTACATGACCTTGAGTCTCACGCAAACACACGCTTGCAAACACACACACAGACACGCTTTCACACACACACACACACACACACACACACACACACACACACACACACACACACACACACACACACACACACACACACACACACACACACACAACACACACACACACACACACACACACACACTCTTGCAGTTTTCAGATACATCAATTAAAAATCTTCACAGTATAAAAATACTTCAGCCCACAGCTGAGAAACCCACAAGTTCACATTACACTTTGTTTCTAGGTCCACACCACGGTAAAAGTGTTTCCGTGTTTGTTTAAACACATCTCCTCCCAGTACTGAACAGGCTGAGACTTGAGACTGAATCGTCTTCTTTTGAGGCCACAAAAAACAGCAGGTCCAAAAAAGTTCCATCTTCACTTAACCTCCACGTGTCTCCAAAGAAACAGTCTATCATCATCATAAAAGCCTACCATCATCATTAAAGCCTATGTAACAGTAAGAAATAATTTAAATTCAAAACGCGTCCCGTCTTTCTCCTCTTCTCATCGTCAGTCTGCACTTCGAGTCCTCGCATGGGTCTCAAGCCCACCACCTTCTCCTGAACACCGTCTGAGATTGAGGAGGAACTTCCAGGCAGCCTGAAGGAGTCTCCCCACCTCAGCCGACCACCTCTGGCCTCAGGTGGGTCTCAGACTGAGAAGATCAGGGGGGGGGGGGGCAGCACCATCCAAAGCATCCAACGTGACTCCACCGATCAGAGTGGAGCCTCATCACTCACTGGGGGGTCTGCCCACTGGCAGTACCTCACTCAGCCACAGGGGGGCTCATGAATGCTGTTGCAGGAACAGAATGAACAGTTGAGGTCAACTTCCTGTAACGTCCTCCGTCACTTCCCGTCTCCCCCTCAGGCGCTGGTTCCGCTGTCGTCGGCCGGCGGGCCATCGGTCGCCGCGGCGCCGTGCGTGACGAGCGGGGGCGGGCCCTCCGCCGCGTCCCGCTGGCTGCCGCGCGCCGATTGGCCGTCGAGCCGGTGGAGGCTGCTGTGAGTGGACAGCGGGTGGTCGAGGCGGGGCATGCTGCCGTGGTAACTGCGCACCTCCGAGCCGCTGTAGCCCGCCACGGCGTCGTGCCTGAGAGGGGAAGGAAGTGATGTCACGGCAAAGCGTTTCCTTCATGCAGACAGAGAGCTAAAGAGGTGAGGTCACGCCACCAGGGGGCAGTGTGGTCAGCCACTACGAGCCCTTTGAAGTCTGCCCTTCCCTGTGCCCTAGTGACATCACTAGTGGGCGTGTCCACCCGGATGTACGACGGAGAGATGGGCAACGTCTGCCCCAGACCCCTGGGTGGGCTCAAGTCGAGTCTTTATTGTTGCCAAACGACGCAAACCGTCTGGAATTGATTTTGGTGATTTGGCTCACAAAGGACAGGACAGCACCACCCAGAACAAGGGAGACAACAAGTCTGACTGGACATACACAAAAGACATCACGTTAAAACTAGACACGTGCGTTGTTACCAGTGTGAAACTACAATAAACCAAGGTTGCCAAGACAATGCTAATGCCTTTAAATCCCCTGGGGGGGACACAGCCCTGTCAGCAGAGGGGGTAAGGAGTGTTGGGGGGCACTAAGGGTTAGGGTTAGCCTGAGGAGAGGGGCTATTGGAGAACCGGGGGGGATCTGGACCTGATGCTTCTTAACCTTTGACCTGATGTTAGAGGGGTGTAAAGGGAATTAGCGGGGTGTGATGATTCTTGTAGATGTCACTGATGTTGACTGGTGGGCTGGTCTATCCGTCATACAGTCCACAGGAAAAGGCAGATGTTTCAAACGGCTTGTCGTGGCTCATCACACTCACACCCTCTGAGGAGAAAATGAAAAACGGTCCTGTCCTACCTGTTGTCACGGGAACGGTTGAGGCTGCCGTGGTAACTGACTTTGCTGTGGAGGCTGCTGGGCTTGCTGCGGCTGGAGGCGGGCAGCGGGGGGTGGGGCCTGATGGGCTCGTCGGGGTCATCCAGCACTGCCAGCTGGGTGGACGAGGCGTGGGTGGACGTGCCCTGGGGGGGGGGGGGGGGGGGGGGGAGAGACGGGTCAGGACCTCCACAATAAGAGCTGAGGAGTAGACAGGTTGGTGTGTGTGAGTCAGTGAGTCAGTGAGCGTCTGTCTGTCTCATGTGTGTCCATGTGTGTGTGTGTGTCCGTGTGTGTGTGTGTGTCCATGTGTGTGTGTCTGTCCGTGTCTGTGTGTGTGCGTCTGTCCGTGTGTATGTGTGTGTGTCTGTCCGTGTGTGTGTGTGTGTGTGTCCATGTGTTTTTTGTCTGTCCGTGTGTGTGTGCGTCTGTCCGTGTCCCTGTGTGTGTGTGTGTCTTTCTGTGTGTGTCTGTCCGTGTGTGTGTGTCTGTCTGTGTGTGTGTGTGTCTGTCCATGTCCATGTCCCTGTGTGTGTGTCCGTACCTGGGTGGAGGTCCCCCTGGACTTCCTGATGATGGGGGTGTTGGGGTCTCTCAGCAGAGACTGGGCCAGGTCGGGCTGCTCCTGGAGGACCTGGCGGGACTCGTCCACCCCGCTACTGTGGACCAGAGAGGGGACACTTTAACAATGAAGGAGTGAGGAGTGGATGTGTGAGTGAGTTGTCATTCTGTGTTATGTACCCCGTGTTGTAACCTTCTTAGGCTAAAGCATTGACCAAATGGCATTCATGTGTATTCTTGCTGTAGGCTATGCCTTTCTACTGTGATACAGGGTCTAATGCATCAGCCTCGCTACGGGTAGGAGAGCTCCAGGATGTGGACTCTTAGTGATCCTTAAGGTGCTCTGTGTAATCCCTCCTCATCACTTTGGCCGTGAGTGAACTGCAGTCTGCTGGAGCTCATGAGAGCTCAGCAGGTGAAGACCATTGGAGTGATCAACCAATGTCTGCAGTAACCATAAATAGAGCTAGCTAGTTTCAACACACAAAAGGAGTGGTGCGCGTGGATATAATACACAGAAATACATTTCCTCCATTTCACTTACTTTCTTGTTCTCTGCAAAACCAGCCTGGTTTAAATGTAACAGGAACCAGGCGACAAGCTCTTCTAGACAAGAGACTCAAGAAAGTCCTAATTGTTTTAAGTAAAATGATAAACTATGCATATATTGGCAATTTAAAGCAATCGACAAAAATATTATCCTCCCCTTAGTTCCTTTAAGTGATGTACTTCCTGGAGGCAGCATGCTGCCGTCATAACGACCCGTCACTCACTCTTTGCGTTTGTTGCCGTGCAGGAAGCTGGCCCACTCGAAGCAGGTCTTCTTGCTGCCCACCCAGAAGACGGAGGGCACGCCCACCACCAACATCATCAGGTACTTGATGAGGAAGAGCACCAACGCTGGCTCGTGGCTCTCCTCCACCTGGAGGAACGCACACTCACGGTTCATACGGTGAACTCACACACCTGTGAGTCAGGTGGTCGATCACGGGTGAACCTCGACTCACTACACCTGTGAGTCGAGGTGTCGCTCAGGGACACCTCGACCCTCAGCTGGGAGGAGCCGGGGATCAAACCGGCAACCTTCCGGATACCAGAAAACCTGCTCCACCTCCTCAGCCCCATCCCGACACACCTGACAGTGGTGGAGCTAGAGCTGGATCTGTTTCTCCGACCAATAGGGATGAGAGAGACAGCACATCTGACCATGGGCCAAATGTTTCTCTGCACGGGTCACAAGGTGGCCTGCAGTCCTGATGGTATTTACTGGAAATACTGCGGAACAACGACTGACTGAGATCTGTGTTGTGTCACGGGGTGAAGGATGAGGGCTCCCTCTAGTGGCGGCTTAACTCACCGCAGCAGACGGCCAGGTTGATTGCATGGCTTCAAAACCCAAGTTATTTTATCTACAAAAACACATCCTTTAGACAGCATTTAACACAAACAGATCATTTAAGCAATACATTTGTCAATAAATTGCCTGATAACCATTGCACATTTATGACCACCTTGAGAGAGAGGTTCAGATATCAAAGTAATAATGACATGAAGTGAGGGGGTCTCCACACACACACACACACACACACACACACACACACACACACACACACACACACACACACACACACACACACACACACACACACACACACACACACACACACACACACGTTCCCTTCCTCAGCAGTGAATGACTTTCATTTAAGACAAAGGTGGACACACACAGCCACAATTACACCACAAGGTCTGTTCCCGACAAACCTGAATAACACACACCTACCGAACCCTGACTGCCCCTGTGATGTTAGCACACATAATAACAGACTTCTGTCATCCATTCTGTCATCCCCTAACCCTTACACACACAGATCAAAGGTATTCATGTCGTCATCCACTGCTGAGGAAGGGAACACACCTCTGAGAGTGTGTGTGTGTGTGTGTGTGTGTGTGTGTGTGTGTGTGTGTGTGTGTGTGTGTGTGTGTGTGTGTGTGTGTGTGTGTGTGTGTGTGTGTGTGTTTATATGTTTAGCTGTGTGGGTGTGTGTGTCTGTTTTTCGCCAAATGTGTTCGTTTTGTCGTTTTGTGAGTGTTCAAACATTGTTGCTCCCATTGTGTAGTACAACGTGGATGTTAATTAATCTGGCGCCTGTCTGTTCTAACCCCCCAACCCCCTACCCCCCCCCCCTAACCGCTACAAAGAGCAACAGAAGGAGAGGCTCAGAGCGTGACAGGGCACGCTCTGCAGACGAGAGACAAACAGTTGGGGATTGTCGAGCAGTCCTGAGGAGACGAGAGAGAGGCAGAGACTTCACACCCACAACAGGAATATAGGTTACGTCTGAAGGAAGTAATGTTTAATAGCTAGTGGGGCGTGTGCCGAGACGTGATGTCATTTGTTTGTGCGTGCCGACTCCTGTGATGTCTCCTGTGACGCGCCGCAGGGAGGACGGAGAGGATGGGAGCTAGCTTCAGAGGGAGGACGGAGAGGACGGGAGCTAGCTTCAGAGGGAGGACGGAGAGGACGGGAGCTAGCTTCAGAGGGAGGACGGAGATAACGTGAGGTAGCTTCAGAGTGAAGAACCAAGTTCATGTTCCACGGGGAGACGGCTGGCTGCTTGATGTTTGACGCAGGGCACGTGATCGTAAACGACTCAAGTCTGAAGCAAAGACACGTTTATGCAGAGGAACGCATGACATGGATCTGCAAGATCAGTGACACAGACATCTTTCTGGGTTTCCACCTGGTCTTTTCCTCGCTTTCTCAAACACGTGTCCCAGTCCCGCTCGCTCGACACATCAAAGAATCCCTGGAGCTGGGCTAGGAGAGGCCTGGACGACGTCCCGGGGGGGTCGGTGTTCTAAGCGGCAGGCGGCTGTGAACAGGATCAAAGAGATCTGCTACAGTCAGGGGGGGGCCTTCCTGACTTCCTGACGGGAATTCCCGACTCTAAACCAAACTCCCCGTCTCTCCGACCCAGCCTACCTGGGACCACTAACAGGAAGGTGTCCTCTCCAAGCCAGCCTGAAGCCCTCCACCTCCAGTCACAGTGGAGGGCCGTTTCATTAATGCACACATTGTGTACGGTTAATGAAGCTTGACGATTAGAGTTCAATCAAAATAGCGCTAACCATCGCTAACAGCGTTTACTTTGGAACTACGTCCAATCGGGATTCAATCGACCCAATCGAACGCAGAGTAAGGTGACCTCCCCAAACAGAGCCAATCGCAGCAGAGCCAATCGCAGCAGAGCCAATCGCAGCAGAGCCAATCACTGCAGAGCCAATCACAGCAGAGCCAATCACAGCAGACCCAATCACAGCAGAGCCAATCGCAGCGGACCCAATCGCAGCAGACCCAATCACAGCAGAGCCAATCACTGCAGAGCCAATCGCAGCAGAGCCAATCGCAGCAGAGCCAATCGCAGCAGAGCCAATCACAGCAGAGCCAATCGCAGCAGAGCCAATCGCAGCAGAGCCAATCGCAGCAGAGCCAATTGCAGCAGAGCCAATCGCAGCAGAGCCAATCGCAGCAGAGCCAATCACAGCAGAGCCAATCGCAGCAGAGCCAATCACAGCAGACCCAATCACAGCAGAGCCAATCACAGGCTGTGAGACCCCCCCCCTGATCAGACAGTGGGGGGCTCACCTTGTAGGGGCAGGGGGTGTGGGGGGCTCACCTTGTAGGGTTCAGGGGGTGTGGGGGGCTCACCTTGTGGGGTTCAGGGGGTGTGGGGGGCTCACCTTGTAGGGTTCAGGGGGTGTGGGGGGCTCACCTTGTAGGGTTCAGGGGGTGTGGGGGGCTCACCTTGTAGGGTTCAGGGGGTGTGGGGGGCTCACCTTGTAGGGGCAGGGGATGTGGTAGCTGCGGCAGCGGCGGTGCACCCAGGTGGTCTCCCAGGCGCGGCGGTAGGTGTGCTCGTACAGGTGGCAGCCGATGACGGTGAGCAGCGGCACCAGGTAGAGCACCGAGAACACCCCGATGCGGATCATGAACTTCACCAGCTTGGTCTGGTTCTCCTTCTCCAGGGGGATCTCCATGCGCACGCGGTTCAACGCCACGATGCCCACCAGCAGCAGGGACACGCCCACCTGGGGGAGGAGGGGGGGAGGAGGGGACGTCAGGGAGGGACGGGGGGGGGGGGTGGAGACAGGGGTGCTGGGAGTGAGGCACCCTCCAGTTATCCTCATCCGACCTCCCTCCACCCCGACCTCCATCCCTCTACATGCCTCTCCTTCACTCCCCTTTCCCTCCCTCCCCCCTCTCTCTCCCTCCCCCCTCCCTCTCTCCCCCCTCTCTCTGCCTCCTCCCTCCCTCTCTCTCCTCCCTCTCATCCCACCTCTCTCCCTCCTCCCCCCCTCCCCCCCCCCCTCCCCCCCTCTCTCTCTCCCTCCCCCCCTCTCTCTCCCCTTCCTCACCCTCCTCCCTCCCTCTCTCTCCCTCCCTCCCTCCCTCCCCTCCTCCCCCCCCTCTCTCTCCCTCCTCCCTCCCTCCCCTCCTCCCCCCCCTCTCTCTCTCCCTCCTCCCTCCTCTCCCTCTCTCTCCCTCCTCACCCTCTCCCTCCCTCCCTCTCCCTCCTCATCCTCCTCCCTCCCCCTCTCTCCATCCTCTCTCCCTCCCTCTCAATCCTCCCTCTCTCCCTCCTCATCCTCCCCCCCCTCCTCATCCTCCCCCCCCCCCCCCACTCACCGCCACGTTGAGGCAGAGCGGCGCCAGCACGAACCAGCGCAGGGCGTCCACGTCGTAGAGCCCCACGAAGCACACTCCGCTGACGCCGTCGCCCTCGATCTTGTTGAGGGCCAGCAGGGTGACGGTGAGGGCCCCCGGGAGCCCCCAGGCGCAGGCGTGGAACAGCAGCGCCTTCTTCTCGATGGCCTCGCTGCCCCACTTGGGCACGGCGGCCAGGAACCAGGTGACGGTCAGGATGACCCACCACACGTTACCCGCCATGGTGAAGAAGTAGAGCACCATGAAGAACAGGGTGCAGACCTGGAGGGGGGGACGGGACGGTCACTACACCTGGTACAGTCAGTAACGTTATACTATATAGAAGTAGAGCCCCATGAAGAACAGAGGGCAGACCTGGAGGGAACGGTACGGTCACTACACCTGGTACAGTCAGTCA